>JZKD02S1741109.1:9444-30630 GCA_000966675.3 Picea glauca | reverse complement strand
GAAGAAATGTGGAAGTGTATGCTTAGTGGTCTGGTAAAATCTTAAAGGAAATATGGTAAGCCGGAAAGGACTACATGCACCTCAGAGACATAGCTAGTGAGTTTCACCTTAACCACCTCATCTTTTGCAAATAACAAACGTCCTCCTCTTCTTCTCGCTCAAGGTGTTCAACCGAAATAAAAATTAACTATATCAAATGAGCGCACAGTAGGAGAGGGTATGAAGATATCTCATCGGGGCTATGGATGCTCGCTGGTAGCGGAGCAAGGTCTGTGACGTCAGGGTGACTCCGCCATAGCTATGGATTCTTGTTGGTAGTGGAGAAACACCGTAGCAAATGAATGAGGGTAACTAAAAGGCCTGGTGCCAGTGAATGATTTACTAGACTCTTGTCAAAAAGGGCATGAGTCAAGGTTACATGAAAAGAAGGCGGGACAAAGGTTAAAAAACCCCACAGGCAGGCCCAGATGCATAAACCGAGGAAACTCCAAATGCAAGGGTAAAAGAAGCTCTGATGAAAACCAGCTAAGTTCCTAATCATATTTTTCATTAGTTGAGCCCAAGGAAGGAACATAGTTTCTTCTTTCTCCCAATAAGTCGCCATTTGTTGAGAACTCAACACACCCTAAAAAGCCTATGTCATTTTTTTCACTTTTTGGGTACCACTTAATTTTTGCATTGCCTAAATTCGATTTTCTTTTGAGAAATGTTTTGTCTCTACTTGTTCTCTTGTCCCTCATTAGATTTTTGGTTTGTTAACTCTCAAAAATCCATGAAATAAAAGGTCTTAACACTTAAGTAAGAAATCGACAGCCAAAACACTTCACCCGACGTGCTCACGATTCAACATCGTAAGGAATTAGGAGGAGAAAATAATCACTCGGAAAACCTCAATCGCCGAACACCGATCTTCACTAGTATCGGCGAAAGGAATTTTTGTTTCATGACAAGTATCACATACGAAAATCGTCGATAGTTGATCCGCTTTGGCATCGGGAAAAGGCAAAGGCAATAAACGTTAAGGAAGAAGGAAACAATATCGTCGATAATCAATACCCGATGCGCTTGTTGGAATCAGGGAAGAACGAATCATGACTAACATTTCAACCATGCTAAAAAAATTTCCCTGATCACTGATTCCTGAAGCATTTCGGCATCGGGAGTTTTCAAAGAATTTAATCCAATGAAAAACATGCGACAAGTTTATCCCCGATCGTCGATCCCCGATACATTTTCGGCATCGATGAACCCAAGTTTATTTTATAACACACAACTTGAAGATATTGATGATTGCATCTATGTGAGACATTCTCCAGCTTACAAACCTGTGAGATGTAGATCATTGCAGCTATGTGATACTTTCTCCAGCTTACAAACCTGAGAGAAATCCCCTGAGAAGGGTGTGTGGTTCCTATGTGAAACAGAGCTGGAATGTAGAGATGACCTCCTCCATTATGAGAGTTGAGAAGAACTCCAGATGATTATCCAGTGAGAAAGGTGATCTGCAGAGTTGGACGTGCATGTGGTTGAGAACAAGGTGAACGTGTGAAATCCCAAAGTGTTGGGTGCATAGTCATGAGAACATAAATTAAGATGATGTATTAGCCTCCTATGAGCAAAAGAGTTGACGAGAAAGTCTATATGAATCTCCTGTGTAATGCACTGGGAAAGAAGATCTGTTGAGTGGACATGCCTATGGACGAGCACATGTGAACGTGATCCTAGTGGCTGAGCACTAGTGAAGAAGTGGTTCTTTTGTGTAATGCAGTGAGCCAGAGATATGGACATCCCTATGGATGTGCCCCTAGTGGATGAGCACCAGTGGGTTTATAAGATCCCTTTCTATATTGTTCAAGAGTCAGACCTTCCTGTAACCTTAATTGTAATGTAAAGGGTACAGGTCGGCCCCACCTTAATGTGATTAATAATTAATGTAAAATATAATTAATATAAAATATAATTAATATGGTAATTATTAATTATATTTTGAGTTATTGAGGTCGGCCTTATTGTGCCAATAGACACATCATTTGATGTGACAAGTCTTATATAAATAAAGGTGAATCTCCATTGAGGAAACACACTTAACATTGTGTCATATCATGCTTTTAGAAGTTGTGCTATGAAATTATGAGAATTGCAGCACCCTCTTGTGTGCTAGTTTTGGTGATGGTGTGGGAGGTCTTTCTCTTAAGGAATATAGCAAAGGATTGGTTGGGTTTTCTTCCCTTCTTGAGAAGGTTTTCCCAGGATACTTCTTGTGATCTTGGTTTGTTGTTGTAGTTATGGTTCAAGGAATATATTTTTTTTTAAAAGAATGCATGAGCCATAGCTCATTCAAAAATATAACATGGTATTAGAGTGGGTCTTGAAGAATACCACTTGCTCAAGACTGAAGGTATATCGTTCACTGCTAAAAACTTGTTTTTGTTGCATAGAAGAAAGGGGTCAGACTTTACTTTAAGTTTTATGTGGAGAAAGTTACCCCACCGCCAGCCCAAGAGAAGAGTCAGACCCTCCCTTAAAATTCTGTCAAGAAATCCGGCCTGTTCTATAAAGAATCTGCAACCACTGTAAAGAAATCGCAACCACCTGTTCTGTAAAGAATTTGAAGCCACCTGTTCTATAAAGAATCTGCAACCACTATAAAGAATCTAGCTTGTTCTGAGGCCCCTTGTTAACTGCCACGAATATACCCAACAAGAAGACACCTAAAGAAGAAGGTTGAGACCCCTTCTGAAGTGGAATCAAGGCTACCACAGTTCAAAAATTTGAGACTGTCTAGATTTCTAAAAACAAATAAGGTTGTTGCCCTATGCAAAGTTTACCTCAATCCAAAGAAGTGTGTTGGGAGAGGAAGATTTAAAGGGAAAGAATCACACCTTAACACTCAGCCATCATTCTTCACTCAGGAAAAACTTTTTGATTGACAGATGTGGAGGTTGGCAGTCAAATACAATTATTTTCTAACTATTAAATTGTAAGTATTTTAAAGTTTTATTCACATAGGAATGACTTAATCTTTTGTCTAAGTGGATCAAAGGGTGCTTTAAATCTTTGGGACATTGGATCCAACAAGGTTGTCTATGAATACTTTAGAGATCTTGGCATATACTTCAGACATGATGTGGAGGCATATACTTTCCAATGCATAAGCTATCATCCAGTTAAAGCTAATCTTGTCGACAACTCAAATGGAAACTACATTGAAATGTTCACATATAATCCACCATTTAAATTAAACAATTCGAAAAGCATGAAGTTTCAGTGTTTTCAATTCATCTTAGCTTCAGTGAAGATCCTGGGATGGTGTTGTACCAATATTTGAGTAAAGGCCGAGAAAATAAAGGTTCCCAAGCAAGGGGATAATGTCAATAGTCAAAACATACCTTCACTGGCATTGATTATTCATAAAAAGAAAACATGGAGTAAGCTCCAGACTTTCAGTCTACATAATATGAAGAGTCTCTCCCTCCAAGGAAAAGAGAATAGAAAAATGAATCTGTTAGTATGGTGTCAAGAAAATATGTGGTAGTCTTGGCTGCAACAGTTGTACACCCTAAAATACAATGTCTAATAGCAAGGGATATGTGTGAGTAACTTGACAGATAACACTACAACAACATTGTTGTTAAGCAGAGGTCCAGGCCCAAATCTGAAGGAGTCTCTAAGGTATGCACTTGTACATATATATTATTTTCATCATTTTCATAAGGGTATTTGCAGGAGGATGGAACCCCTGGTGCAAATCATGGACCCAAAGAAGTATCAATGCATTCAGAAGAACAACACACAGGAAGTGACGACTCCAGGTTTGATTGTTTTTCTTTCATGAATATAATCTACATCTCCAAGGTTGCTACATTACAAGTAGGTTTTGTAGTTGTGACAACAATCCTTAAAATTTTTTGATTCTAGAGATGTACTCATGAATATCCTCTAGGAGATATGCTTGTCCTGTTTCCTTTTTTTTTGTTTTCTTGTTCCGGGCAGGCTAACAAACAAATGACTAAGCTTATCTTTCAGGCTTCAGAGGGAGTCACTTGATTCATAAGGAATCAAACTAATTGAGAAAGAGAGACAATACCTTCTTCCTTTTCAGTAGTTCAGAGGGAGACAAGACATTATTCCAGTTAATCCAGTAGCTCCAATTGATATGTTCATAGATATTGTAGTAAGGCATAGAAAGGCCTACTAGGCTCACTCTGCAAGAGGCATAGAAACATACAAGCCTCTCAAGGCACATCCCGAGAAAGAAAAAGAGATTTTTGATTTATCCTTCAGTCATGATCCACTTCATTAATGCTAAGCCTCCTTGTCTTGGAGAAGCAACAGAAGAACATGTATAGCAAGATGCCATAACAAGAGAATACCAATATATTCTAAAGAATGATATATAAGATATTGTTCAGGGACCAGGAGGGAAGTCTGTGGTGACTTCCAAGTGGATCTATAAGATCAAGCATGCAACTGATGGAAGTGTCGAGAAACACAAAACGAGATCTATAGCCAAAAGTTTCTCACAAACAGAGGGAGTTTTCTATGATGAGACACTTGATCCACAAGAGTATTGGTGATCCAAACCTATATTATTACAATATTGGTGACGAGAGCCTGATTTTGATGACTTATTAAAAAAAAAGCCTTGTTGTTGGATACAAGAAAGCTTTGACTTATGATTTTGAGATGAAGGATCTGAGTATGATGCACTACTTCTTGGGTCAATAAGTATGATAGAGGGTCGATAAGATTTTTCCTGAGTCAAGGAAAATATACAGTAGGAATATTAAAGAAGTTCAGCATGACAAAATGCAAATCCACGGTGATGGATTTGAAAAAAAAAATGAATGATAATGATTCAGACGATATTGATCTACAACTGATTGGATCACTGGCGTATCTAGTTAACACTAGAATTGAGTTTGCAAGGATATGCAGAATGGATAGAAAGTACAATGGACCGGAAGAGAACATCCAATTGTTATCTTACCATGAAGATTACCATGATATCCTAATGCAGCAAAAAACAAAACTTTGTAGCCTTGAGTACCACAGAAGCTGAGTATGTAACATCGAGTGTGCGAAGCAACATGGCTTCACAAGCCTCTCACAGATTTTCTTGATCATGAGATGGATCCTTGATGATATCAAAGTTGTGTGTAAATATCTTTGAGAACCCATTGTTTCATGATAGATCGAAACACGTTGAGATAAAATATCCTTATATCAAAGATATGAGGCAGAGGAAAATCGTACACATGCAGTGCCTTCCTACACATGAGCAGATTGCAGACATCTTCACCAAACTAACTTGGTGAAGAATGCCTCCCTAGTTGAGAGGGAGTGTTGATGACTCCAACCAAGACAAAATTCAAGTACATCCATGTGTGACTTGGCATGATGAAGAATGCCTCCCTAGATGAGAGGGAGTGTTGATGATTGCAGTTATGTGAGACATTCTCCAGCTTACAAACCTGTGAGATGTGGATCATTGCAGCTATGTGAGACTTTCTCCAGCTTACAAACCTGAGAGAAATCCCCTGAGAAGGGTGTGTGGTTCCTATCTGAGACAGAGCTGGAGCATAGAGATGACCTCCTCCATTATGAGAGTTGAGAAGAAATCCAGATGATTCTCTAGTGAGAAAGGCGATCTGTAGAGTTGGGCGTGCATGTGGCTAAGCACAAGGTGAACGTGTGAAATCCCAAAGTGTTGGTTGCATCGTCATGAGAACATAAATGAAGATGATGTATTAGCCTCCTTTGAGTATAAGAGTTGACGAGAAACTCCAGATGACTCTCCTATGTAATGCAGTGGGAAAGAAGATTTATTGAGTGGACATGCCTGTGGACGAGCACATGTGAATGTGATCCTCGTGGTTGAGCACTATTGAAGAAGTGGTTCTTTTGTGTAATGCAGTGAGCTAGAGATATGGACATCCCTATGGATGTGCCCCTAGTGGATGAGCACTAGTGGGTGTATAAGATCCCTTGATATATTATTCAATAGTTAGACCTTCCTGTAACCTTAATTGTAATGTAAAGGGTACAGGTCGGCCCCACCTTAATGTGATTAATAATTAATGTAAAATATAATTAATATAAAAGATAATTAATATGGTAATTATTAATTATATTTTGAGTTATTGAGGTAGGCCCTATTGTGCCAATAGACACATCATTTGATGTGATAAGTATTATATAAATAAAGGTGAATCCCCATTGAGGAAACACACTTAACATTGTGTCATCTCATGATTTTAGAAGTTGTGCTCTGAAATTATGAGAATTGCAGCACCCTCTTGTTTGTTAGATTTGGTGATGGTGTGGGAGGTCTTTCTCTTGAGGAATATAGCAAAGTATTGGATGGGTTTTCTTACCTTGTTGAGAAGGGTTTCCTAGGATACTTTTTTTGATCTTGGTTTGTTGTTGTAGTTATGGTTCAAGGAATAACATAAAATTTAAAAAGAATGCATGAGCCATAGCTCATTAAAAAATCTAATAGAGGAAAGCCCTGACCCCGACTAATATGCATGATTTGAGTCACTAGTCATTTAATGCTATGTGTCTTTACCTGATTGGAGAAATCGTATGACCTAGATCAATCCCGAGTCATTCTTGGTGCCTTATGTCCAAGTCACACCCCGAGTCAGTTTTTCCACGTCATCACCGTACGATGAAATCGATCGGAGTTGGAAGTTTTTCGTGAAAGGATGTGAACGAAAACATCCATAGCACATCCCCGATCCCTGATTCGCCCACTAAAAAAGCGACACGTTGGGACGTTTTAGCGCTAGATACATTTAGATTCAGAGCATTTAAGGGACTAATTAATTTCAAATCTCGTATTAGTTTCTACTTTGTGTGTGAATCAAAAGGTCGTTTGAAATTACCAATAGAACACATCGCCCTCCACACCTCTATCGTCAACCCATGATGAATTAAATTGTAGAGGTTTGACAGTAGATTTGTTTGAATTTCACTCATCACCCGAATTAATTGGTTGATATGACATAGTAAGTTCTTCCCTGTTTAAATTCTTTTGAACCATTTGTAAATAAAACCATTCTATGAGCAAAGGAGTTTCAGAGAATCCAGAAGAGTGAAACGAGCAATTCAAAGAAACCAAGATTCTATGAGTATCAAATAACCAATTAGCAAGGTTTATAGGTATGTACCAATCTGGATAATTTGTGCTTACACTTCATATATGTATTTTATGCAATGTTTCTTTGTATGTAGTCTCTAAACGATTTGTTTCAATTGCAGGAACAATGGGTCCAAGAAAACCAACCACCAGGCGATCTCCGAGAGCGTCGAAACTAAAGGAACCGGAGGTAGGAGAAGGATCTTCCCCAGCGGCCGCAAACTAATTAGAATTTTACCCAAGGTCAGAACCAGTCATCAGGACATCTACCGAGAAGGTTTTCACTCAACCTCTGGCCTTTGGAGACATGGAGGCAAGCACAGGAACCAAGGTGGTACTCCTGGAATGTATCCCACACAGCGAAGATCAACCGGGAAGAATTCCCGGAATGTATCCTGCATAGCGACCCTGATATGAGAAAGCTCGACAATGAAGCTTTTCTAAATATTCGAATATCGTACCTACACATGGTGGCAAGAAGAACTCCAATGTTCCCCTACATAGAACTCTTGAAGTGGCTCATCAACCACACATACACACAAAAATGTTTGATTAGCGACATCAATGACAAGTGTGTCGGTGTTTTCCTTCCAGTAGAGGTGCAAAGTTACTACAAGATTAGAGACTTGGAGGAGCAGATGAACATTGATTTCATCGTAAATTTCTATGAGCACCATGACGTCGATCGAGTGATGGCTTCATGGTGGAGAGAATATAAAAAGTACACCAATCGAACCTTCGACCGGTACCATACAACCAACTTAAGGGAGCCATATATCTATCTAATGGCTCTCATTTGCCAACTGTATGGGGAGAAAGACTGTTCCAGGTTTTCAGAGGCATGGATTCCTCTAGCTTACATAGTGGCCATTTCCAAGAGAAGTTTCAACTGGGGAGCCATCATTTCAAAGCAGCTGAGCATCTGCATACAACAGTCTCAGACGCTGAAAGAAATATAGACTCCATCCTTCTACATGGATTCGTATTTACTGGATGTCATGTGCGCTAGAAATGTCTTTGTCGGCATGAACTTGAGCTAGCATGCCTTAGAACTCTCGGTTCACGTTTACTTCAACATTTTATCAGAGAACAGGTTCAAAAAATCCTACTACCTTATCTACAATGAATTCATCTTGTGCATTCATTTTATTCTTTTCAAGAAAGAGTGTCTGAGGCTATCGGCTGCGACAAAAAAGGTGATAGAAGAGGTCGACCACTGGTATCTAGAAGAACGTGATACCTACATTAGGGTATTTAGGGCCACTGGAGCACCTCATCTCCTACTAGCACATGTCCCCGACTAACTTTTTGTGGGGGGAATCTGCTACCAGACCATCTTGCAAGGTTACAACGCTACCCTGGTGAAAGATAAGAAGCGGGCATGTATACCTTATGGATTCCATATAGATTTCTACCCAGTAAAAGACATTGCTCAAGATAAGAAGGAAGGACTAAGCCAATTGGACTTCTGATTTTAGACCAAATTTTTATGCAAGCACGACCCAAAGGGTCTAGTCTTGAAACATGTGTCTCAAGTGTCATCCTACTAGCCATACACCCACGAAAAGTTTAATGATGAGGTCTTCACGAAAATTTTAATGATGAGGTCTTCACGAAAAATTCTCAGGATTGGGATGAAGTCGTTGCAAGGATGGTTGACCCTAAGATGACCAAGTTCAAATCCATGAGCCTGGATGAACATGCAACAATCTTATAACAATCAGCTCAAGGGGCCCTCACGTCCAGAGAATAAATGATAGCAATCGAAGCAACAGTTCCCCAGGCAGCGACCGTAACAAGAGAGATTCCCCAGGTAGCCCCGATGCAAAGCAGAGGTCTCCTCGAGGTTCAGGACACACAAGAGAGGGGTTTAATCATGTTAGAACATGCACAACGGATAATTGATCAGCTACAAGATGACCCAGACATCCTAAATATAACAAGGCTCCCTGTCGATGACCCGGAAGAAAGCCAGACGGGCCCAAGCGACCTTGAATTCATAGACCTTGATGAAATTATTGGGTTAGACGACCCTGAATTCACAATGCCACTAACCAGATCGCTGAGAGGTGTTTCGGCCCAGCCAGAGACAATTGGAACATCAGGGAGGACTAGTGCGTCAAACTCCTTAAGTGAACTGGTAAAGATCTATGACGATGATGAGTATATCTTATTACCTCTGTACACATCGAACAAGAAAAGGGACTAGAGAAGCTATCTTCCCCCGTTCCTGACACCCAAATTCAAGAGGTTCCATAGAAATAACAAGAAGCCAAGAGTGTCCTAGGCACCGAGCTTTCCAATGCACCATAAACCCAAGCGGACAGTCCAAAGGACTATCTAGGGTCGAACGGACCAAAAGAAGGAGCTCCACAACAACAAATTGGCATCTAAATGACCGATGATCAAGTAAGTATCGATCCTACCCCCGACGCCTCTATTTCAAACAGTACTCAAACCCCCGATGAGCGAAAGACAGAAGACGAACCTTCAAAACATAAGGATGAAGTTCAAGAACTCGGTCTTGAACAAGTATATACCATCGGGGGTCTAGGGAATTCACTCACCTAGGGAGATCAACAAATCCCTGAACTCATGGACGAAGTAGCTAACATACATGCCATAGCTTATGATCGAAAAAGAAAGACTATTGCCTAGAGAACTACTAAGAAGAGGAGGATCAATTTAGATTTCTCCATCCTCATCACTATATTAGAGGTTCATCTTATCAACATAGAGCATGCTAAGACGTCCGAACTCATCGACACAGGGATGGAAATCACAGATGCCACCTTGGACAGAGATAAAAGAGATGAAGAGGAGCTAGCCGCTACCCTGAAGGAATTGGAACATTTGTGCCACTTGGAGAAATACTATCAAGACACCACACAGGCCACGGTGTTCCTAAGGATCGAATTCTAGGAGGCCTACAACAAGTTTACATATGAGCGTCACCTATTCACTACAAGGATAGACGAGCTCCAGGAAGACACCCTGATGGCACTTGCAACGTGCAAAGATATGGAGCGGTGGTACGAGAAAGCGCAACAAGCCATGGTGAGAGTCGACTACATTGGGGTAGTCCAACAGGGCCGAGATACATAAGAACACGACATTCGGGTGTTAAAAGAAAGAAACCTTGATCGCATAAGTAAATCTACCGAGTATTGGGAAAAGATGGCTCGGGAACCTCATCGAGAAATCCAAGAGAAATGGACCAAATGCGAGAAAAACTGGATCAAGATTAATCGGCTGATGAAAGACATTGGAATCCCCGAGTTTGGCACACCCGATGACTTTGTCGACTTGCGTGACATAGTCAAGTCACACACCGAGCAAGACTCATCATGGGTCTAAGAAATAGCGAAGGTGGCAGACATGGCACCATGTCAGGTGCGACAGCTTATGGAGCACCCGATCAAAGCTCGGTCTATGCTGCAACAGTTAAGTGCCAATATAGTCAAGTATCAGTCACATGCGGTAGAGATAAAATAGATTCACTCAACCCCTATGGAACATCATAGATTCCCATACGCCAACACCTGCGAAGATCTGTTCATCAAGTGGTCAGAGTACGAGAAGACTCACCCTCTTAAGTGATATCTTGAGATGACTCTTAGAAGAACTGATAGAAGAGAATGCCATGTGGCGAATTTTGTTTTACTTAGCTACACTTTAGTTGTTGTATTTAGTTAATTTTATGTTATAAATAAGAGCATGGACCGATTAGTTAAGGGTCAATGGTTGTTGCAAGAAACTCTCATTTTTTGTTTTGTTAAGAACTATTTTGGAGTTGCCTTTAATTGAGAAGTTCTTTTGGACCAGAGACAAGTTTATGTTTTCATCAAATGTGTGTATGATTGGATGTGGAGAAGAACTATTTATTATTTCATCTCATGAATGGATGTTGTAATGAGTAAGAACTACTAAATCTATTGATAAGTTATCTGATGCAATGTTTTACAATTCTTTCTTTAATGATGAAGACAAATCTTTTTGTTATTATGTGATTGATGATTAGAGTTGAGTGAATTATTTTACTTGTCATCATTTATCACATGCATGTTTTCTTCTGATAATTTGTATCTCAGTCAGTAATTGGAATACTCACATGGTTAACGTATTAGTACTAGGCCCGTGGTAGATGATCACCGCCTACATGCTAGAGTAAAGGGTTATCCCAAGCTCATCGTCTTCTCCATTAGTTAAACTTGTTCCCACTTTGTTACCTAGTTGGTTTATATTGGATTTTTCATCTTACATCGGTCCCACCTAAGAGAAAATACAAAAAAGAGAACATCAGAACTAAAGGAGAGACGTTCACAAGAAAATGTAAAGCCCATCGATTAATTGGCCAGATCACAAGATCTGGAGAACCATTCCACCATTAAAATATACAGAGTCTAATTGGGCCTCGGTGGCGGGTTTAGTTCCTACCACTGAGTTAGAGGGATTTAAAACCCATCAACAGGTAGCAATAGCATACAACAAACAGTCACAATTATTTTCATATCTTTAAGATACTGAAATATTTTCAGAAGGGATTCTTACCAAATTCCTTCATGCCTTATGCCACATAGGTATGGACATTTTTATAGCTGCTCTGGTTTCTATCACCCTCTCTGATATTACCTCATCAATGGTGCTTTATGGGGACTTTTAAAGTCCCTTCAACAATCTCTTAACACCAACCTTCTCATAGTCATCCTTTTCTTGAGGTTGTCCATCATTGGCAACTATCTTTCTCAATAGCTCCAATTCATTTCTACACATGTCATAGATAATAAATATATTCGTTATTATGTAAAATAAAAATGCATGTATCATATCATTCTAGTCAATAAAACATTTTTCAGATAGGGACTTCATCCCATTATCCTTAATGTTTTCATGGGTACAATACAAACAATCCTCAATTGTTTCTACGACCATACAACCATCATCACTATGGTGTCAAAACATTTATTTTTATCAGCACACCCATTTCCCATTCCAGAGAAAATATAATATACAACAAGAAAGGAGTTAAGGGCTCTTCCCCCTTCCAACTCCTTCTACACAGTCCGGGACTTTCAGTCCAAATGAGTGATTTTCTAGGGCCTCGATGCCTATACTTATCACGACTTAACCAAACCCATTCATTTAAACATAATCACTGGTTCATTTTCCTTTTACCAACTATACTGCTCCCACAACTGCTCTATTCCTTGAGCAACTTTGGTTAGGCTTCACCCTATCCTTTTGGATACCTTAGCATGCTTTAATATCAAATTTTGTTCACAATGAAATATGAACCTGTGCATTTTGCACATTACCATTCAGTTATCAGAATGGTCAACATTCATTTTTTAGTCTTCTGCTCATACATTTTGTTGAAAAATGTAATCCATGATTCTTACATATATATATGTATGTATATATAGGATTGCATCCCACTGCTCAATTTCCATCAATCATTAAGGTTGTGACTATGTTCTCCTGAAAGAGTCCTTACACAGTTCCTTCAAAGGGAACTCCTTCAACATGAAACTTCCTTATTGCATATCCATCACTATCTATGATTCTCTCAGCCTTGAGTTAGCTTTAGTTGTTTACCAAATATTCCATAAGGAATATTAACATGCATCTTTGTTATGCATCCAACTTCTTTATCCACACCTATTCTGGTTTTGTTAACTTACA
This sequence comes from Picea glauca, assembly GCA_000966675.3. Classification (NCBI taxonomy): domain Eukaryota; kingdom Viridiplantae; phylum Streptophyta; class Pinopsida; order Pinales; family Pinaceae; genus Picea; species Picea glauca. The sequence continues at coordinate 17,804 of JZKD02S1741109.1, read as the reverse complement.
TCCATGATGTACTTAACCATATGCATGATCATAAGCCTATGTGTATCTTCCCTAGGTATATTTTGCATCTCATATACATCTATTTATTAAATCATTTAACTCATGATCGTTCATAGTCATTCTCATGTGCTCTTCAAAGGAATAATCATTTTCCTCTTATCATAACAACTGAGCATCCTTGCTCCCTTACTCTTTCATCTATTTATATTAGTCTTTCATGAGGGAATGGAACACATTCCCCTCAAGCTATCATTCAAAACAGAACTTTCATGACTCTTCAGAATGGAGTCAACCATGCATCCATGGTATTCATTTCAAGTGAAATTATTTCCTCACATTCCACTCATCAAGGAAGTAATATTGTGCCTTTTGTATGCATATATTCCTACATGTGCATCACTTGCACCTTTAATATCATTCATATCTAATTGGTATTATTATATGTCTTTATGTCAAGAAGCATCACAATGTATTAAACCCATGCACTCAAACATATAAAAACATAGCCATACATTCATCATGCAAGATCATTGCTTGCACCCTTTCCATGTCATACATGCACATGGACATATCAGACTTCCAAATCTTCCTCCCAAGGATATTGTTGCTATCCTACCATCCTTATGAAAAGCCTCATAGAGACACTCAACACTAAGCTTCCCTCTCATTTGAGGGCTTGCAGTCATATTATTCTTTTAATCATGTATACACATATATGTAGGTGCATCTCTTGCACCCCTTTTAAATTGATATTTCAGTTTTAATATTAGTGTTACTTAGTGATAGATCACAGTCACTCATATGACTAGTCTCATAGTCATAATTCATACTCATGTTACCCCTTATACATGGAAATTACCAACAAGGGTCACCTTTTTCCTTTCTACTGTAAAAACCTTCCATAAATCATAATTTATATGGGTAGTTATTGTGTCTCTCAAGGAAGTAATATAACCACTCCTAGTATCTCCTTCATGCCTCAATTCACTCTTGGTCGATAGGTATTTACAAGGGAATCTCTTCCTAAACTCCCTCTTATAGCTATCTGAGTATACCAAGCCATATCCATATGGATACCATCCACCTTTGGATGTCAATATGATCCACTAGGAATCTAGAAGTTCCCCAACACTTTCTTTACCACATTCAATATCAACATTTAATCAACCATTTAATCAACATTTAATAACATTTGGACTATTCCCTTAAAGCCTAAATAAAATTTCGAAGTATGTTACTTACTAAGTATTCTAGTTCAGAACTCCAGAGTATTTTTAGATCATAATCAGTCTTAACCATTACACCTAGAATTCTTCCTTCTGTTAAAAAATAACCAGGGATGGAGGTCACTCTCCTCCTCCCATAGGAATTATAGAATATTATTTTCCTATTCACAAAGGAAGGGAGGCTGTTGTGATTTCTCACTCAATCACTTCATATTTCTACAGCTCTGTTTATCAACTTGATTAGGAAAACACTGCCCAACAATTCATGTATCCAGAAACATAATTTTGTTTCTCAGTTCCCTTCAAAACTCAATATTTGTGCATGCTCTCCCTTTTCAGAGAATGGTTGCCAGACTCATTCCTTTTGCATAGACACATCCTTAAGTTAATAGGGATACACATTTACCTAGCACAACCATGAGATTTTGAACTCGCTCTTGTCACTTCACTCCTACCTTCATGAGAGTTGTTCTCAATCTATAGGGTTACTTTTTCTTGCTCACCGGATTATTCCAACAAAATTTTTCATTCATTATAGGTCAAGTGATTTGACCTTACCATTTCCCTCAATCCTCTTATCATGAAAGATCATACACATATGCATGGTTTAATCCTTTATTGAAGAAGTAGTTATTACTACTATGGATCATTTCAATCCATTCACATCTAAGTATTTCTACTAGTGCCCATCAGTATAATCCTACTCCTATAGGATTGGCTATCACTTCCCAAAGAAATTGTAGTCTTCTTCTACCACCATCTAGCATGATTCAATCTCATTGGGTCAAATCCCAACTAAATTTTAATCTGCATCCTTCTACTCAAGGAACTTATGCATAAAATTTCAGTTCGGCAGTAATATTATTAACATGCTCATCTTAGCCTTGGTAACCTAATATTATGATTGTACAACAACACATACAATTGCAAGGTGAAGTCAACTTATTTATTTGGAAACATTAGCAACATACAGTGCAAATTTCCAAAAAATCTATCAACAACGACATGCTTCATTCCTCTCTTTGGTGGAGGTTTAACTAAGCCTCTTAGGATTGCAGTAAGATAGAGTGTTACCCCTTAAATTCCTCCAATAATATTTTATACAACTCATGCATGAGCCTAAGCATGCCAAGTCTTGTTTCCATGCTCTAATACCATTTTGTAACAGACTCAACCCCTTAAAATACTTTTTTAAGGAATGGGGCATTAAAATTTCGCTTTCCTCCATCATCTTGGATCCTCTGTCTGAGGTATTCATCCTCTTATACTTGTCAAGATATTTCCAACCACTATCACCATCCTCCAACCTGAGCTATGGTTCAGAAGTTATTCCCTTTTGAAGTTCTGCGAGCCTCGTTGGTCAAAGGCCATGTGGTGCCCACATGGATCCACCTCACACATGCCATCCTCAAGCTCCTATATCCATGGTGTAATTCCATCCACCATTCAATCCAATAGTGGGATTTGATCCTCATCTAACACATAGGCTAGCAGGGAATTCAACGTTCGAAACTGAACATCTCTTTTCTCTTATGCATGCATGTCCTCCAGAGTCCTGGATTACCGGACTTCCAAAATTCTGCCACGTAGCTCTAGCCTTCAGCCCTTTTGGAGAATAATTTCTAATGTCTCAAGTCTCCCGCTGTTCTAAACCCCTAAGTTCCCGAAGAATCCCAAATTCTCTCCATGTGCCTCTGGCCTTCAGGCCTTTCAACTTATCCTCGACACCACACCCCAGACCTCCAGAGTCCTGAAGTCTCGGACTCTAGATCACTTCACTAACTACTTTGGCCAAGAGGGAATGTACCAGGGGATAACATGCAACAAGGGCCAGGGGTGAAATTTTCCCTCATCAGGGGGTGACACATGTCATGCTCTAATAGGCATAATCGATCTGCAAAATTTCTGTATCCTGGTGACACATGACAACTTAGTTTCAGGTCAACGCCACCCTGGATGACGTCAGTGAGCCACGTCAACCCCAGAAAGATATCCTTCAAATCTCACAGTCAAGATCTATTCACGTAGATCCATTGATCCACGGTTCTCAATGCTTCACAACTCTAGGATTCAGAGCTTATTAGCACACCACATCTCAAACCCCCTAGAGTGCCAAGTCTCCAGACTATAGGATATGATGCCACGTGTCCCCTACCCATCAACGACTGAGATTTACTTCGTCATTCGCGACTTCAGAGGTCTTCACACTTTTAAGAATCTCGGCCAAGATCCTCCGGAGTGCCAAGTCTTCGGACCCCGAGATCTCCTGCCACATAGCCTCTCATCCAACAGCTCAGGTTCAACAAACAACATTTGACGGGGGACAAGTGGACCACGTGTCTCTCCTACAATGTGTCCTGGTTGGTTGGGCATTTAATAGGGGTTCACAATGGAGTCCTTAGATCGATGGTTGAGAAGGATCCCAAGGGATCTAAGGATCAACGGCATGTGCCACTTCATAAATTCAACAATCGGGAGGTTTAGAGGTGCAACACCTTTGTTCTCTTGAAGCGGTCAATGTCAGGATGACCATGGTCTAGACCTAATGGCTAGGAGAGATCTTGAAGGGTATCTATATCTACGATTCGTGTTTATTCGCAGCTCCCACATTTGAGGATTTTAAGGTCATGACATCGATGTCCTCCCAAAGTAAGACTTCTCCGAAGTGATAACTATAGTCTGGATCCAACAGACAAGAGGGGTCCCGATGCATTCCCAAATCAATTGTTCACATCACTTCATAACTTCGATGTTCATAGGTTTCCTTGCATTGAACCACACTTTCTTCCGGAGTTCCAAACTCTGGACACACGAAGAACTTAGATCAACAGTCCACATGCACTCTTCAATGGGCGATCGAGATCTACTTCGGCCTTTGGGAGCTCTCAACCCAAAGCACACCACTCCTCATATCTCCCAGAGTGTCAAACTCTGAACCACACTCGATCTGTCACCACGTGCACCTAATGCCAATGATTAGGATTTACTCCATCCTTTGGGGCTTCGTGAAACTTGCACACTCTTGTGTTTGCACTTTGATACCTCCGAATGACCAGAATTCTAGATACTCATGGATCTATGTACATGTTTCCCTCTACTCTCAAGGACCCAGATTAACTTCGTGAATCCGACATTCAGAAGTTTTGGCATTAAACCACCTCCATCCTCCCGAAGTGGGACTTCGCCAAAGTACTTAGCTCTAACTTTTTGCTAAGATTGATCTAATGACTGAGAGGGATCCCGAAGGATCTGAAGATCTATGGTTCATAATACTTCGCAACTATGATCTTTGGGAGTTTTGGGGGTTGGGGAGTTTTAACATCTCAGAGCTTCGAGTTCCCAGAGTTCTGAAGCCAATAAGAGCTAGCTCCTTTCGGATTAACGCAGGGTTGCTAGACCTTGGTCATATGTAAGCTCTAATGAATCTTGGGCTGTAAGATCTACCCTTAACCGATATTTGGTTAAGGCTGTGGGAACAAGCCTATGGTCTCCCAGACAACTAGGTTCAAGGAAGCACCCTCCATTCACAAAAATTAGGTTCTATAACAAGGAAATGCACTCTCGAATGGTCATCAGAACTATAGCATTCCCGTAGAGTCTTCCCAGACTCTAGAACTGTGAAGTTGATTTTCTGGGGAAAACGCCTCGATGTTTTTTCGACTGGACTAGAGGCCAAGTTTGTTACCTTAAAATCATTCAAACACAATAATTTACAGAAGAACAGTAAACATCATTATCATCAATTTCATGCAAGACAAGTTATCATATTTACAGATAACTAAATCATGCATTTCAATTATAGCATACATGGCATAACAATACCTATCTATTACAGTCGAATTCCAAACGATTGACTATGGGTGTTAGCCTCTCCACCCAACCATAGGCTCATAGGAATTCATTCTTAGTACCCTGGCCACCCCTGTTCCAAGCCATGATATCATTGGGGAACTTTCATATTTTCTCAGAGGTCCTCTCTCTGTCACGATCTTTGTGAGGTTCATCAGATGCCTTCTCAGTATCAAGCTTGCAGTCTCCTACTCGGGTCGCGTTCTCCTGTAAATTCTCTAATAACCAGAACAACTTATCAAGTTCTTAGTTTTTATTTTCCACTAGAGAGCCTCTTGCATTCTTCCTCCCTTCTTCTACATATTTGGGTCACACATTCTCCTCGGTGCATCCACTTCTTGTCTATCTTCTCATGTGTCTTATCTCTCCATTTGCGTGTGTTCTTGCATGCCTTTTTTCCTCCTCATGAAGGTTCTCCACCTGTCTTGTTCCTTCGGTCAGAAGGAAAAGTCGGGTCATTTTGGGCCTGTAGGAAAAAAACTGCCCTCTGTGGTACTTCAGGCTAACAGTTTTCTGTCGCCCCAGCTAGACCCTCCATGCTTCCATTCATGGGGGTAGTTTTTTTTTCAACCACCGATCCTTCTTTCCTTAACTTCTTCCTCCTTGGAATCCGAATGAGGCTTATTATCTTTAACAAGGATAATTTCGGGTCATACACATAATGAACCCTCTCCATAGTTTTCTCACTCTTTCCTCTAGTGATATCATGGCCAATACTTCGAGGCTTCACCCCCACAGTCAGTTATTGGAAATCTAAACAACAATACATTTACATTTTTCACATGCCATAGCATGGTGATCATAATTGATGATTAATTACAAGATGGGGAAAATAGGGTGTTACAGTAGCCTTCAATGTCCTTAGCTTTACCATTTGCAAGTCACTTAACCCCAAACTCTATGTCATCCAAAGAAAAAAAATCATCCTTTGTAGGGACAATAGGAATGGTGTCCATGGCATTAGGGAACTCGTAAAGACTTTTAAGGTAGGAATTTTATTCCCTTGGGGAATCATATTATATTATTTAGTATTGTGGATTATAATTTGCCTCCAAAACTTCTTAGGATCAAGCTTAGATAGTTGTGAAAGTTTCTCTTTCTTTTTATTGATATCATACCTTTTTTTCATTTTAATTAGGGATTTGTACATATTGATCTTATCGAGTTTTAAGGACTCATTAGAAGCATCCCTAATGGATTTCCTAATAATTTTACATTCTTTATCATACCAAGGGTTGGTTGTTCTATTATTCTTTTTACAKGACACCTCGAAAGAGAACTTGTTAATGGAAGTGGAAAGAGTAGTTGTAAAATCATGATAGAGGTGTTYAATGTTTTCCTTATAMGTTAGGAGATGCAATTCACTATTTAAATCATTTAAGAAAATGTCAACTTTAATTTTMTCAAAGATAATTTGTCTTTKRTWATTATAATTCTCTTCAATGGTTCTTTGGTTCATGGAAAAGTMTAGATTTAAAGGGTTAAAGGTSTATGATMAGAGYCARGTTCRTGGTCATTTAAAAGGTCAAAAGTTAMTRTTTGGTTGGAAACGTGGATCTCWGATATCACATAATCTAYGACACTACTACCTASCCCATGAATACAAGTCATTTGGTTGAATTTYKACCACTTYATTACTMCATTGTAGATTATTAGGTCTTGAGAGCTGCATAGCTTGACYARCTCAGTCCCAAATAAATTCTCAATTAGGTCTTYARAGATTCATTTGTAGTTAYTAGATAAAACAAGGTCCTCGTMTAGCCATAAAGGATTGGTTGGAATCATTGCTTAAAAGAGTAGCATGGTTAGTTGCAGTCCTATCATTAAAGTCTCCTAGCAGGAGGATATTAATTTCATTTTTCAAACTATAAATATCTTGTTCTAAATTATTATAGGGACAATTTCAATCTAGATTGTTTTTCTTATAAAAAGTAGAATTAATATGCGCAAAATAGAAAATTTCTATATACATCTTCTTAGCATTGATGTCTGAAATTTATATTCAAATGCACTGATTGAGAGGGTCAGTCTTATGAAGTTGAATGTGAGGAGAAATTCTCTTTCTAATGTAAAAATATATGTCTCCTATCCCTCTACGGTAGGAATTTTTTTTCCATATTGACCACAAGAAAAATCCTTCTATGTTAGGGACCTTGGACTCTTCATGCTCCCAAGTTTCTACTAGAAAAATAATATCAATATCACTCAAGATACAGCTTATCATAGGACCTTTGCTCCATGGAAAGCCATGACAGTTCCAAAAAAGTATCCCGAGTGTCCTAATTTCCAATTTATTATTATCCTTCTAGTCTCTCTCCTTAACGATATCTTTTCGATTTCTAATGATTTCCCATTTTCCTTCTTTCCTAGCTTCTTTTACCTTTTGAACTTCTTTCATTAATTCAACTTGGTTTTCGGGAATGAGTTCTTGATTTATAAATATTCCAAACCCTTTTAAGCTCGAAGATTTATTGAGTATGCTATATTTATGGTAATTACAACTTACTTTGACACTGATCATCCTATCTTTGTGATCAATTATTTTTCCTAGACTCTTTGCTTCTATGAGGTAAGTTGTTTCAATTTGTTATTTATTTTTTAATTCTTCTTTTACTATTGCTAGCGTATCCTCCTCTTGTTATTATTTTATACCAAAAAATATGAGGTTCAAGGCTCTTATATTGCAATAATGGTTTGTTTCAATTAGCTTATTCATTTCCTATTTGATGGAATTGATATCCAATTATTTTGTTAAACTACTGAGGGTCAAATTGTTGGTTAGTTTTTCTTCTATCTCTTTAACCCCATCTCTCAAGTTGCGATTTTCTTCAACCTCTCCTTCTTGGGTTGATGGTTTTTGTTTTACCATTTCTTGAATTGTAACCTCCATTGTCTCCAATTAACTCTTGACCCCTAAAAATCTATGCTCTATCTGAGTTTGAATCATATCTTTGAAGAGTCTAATTTTTTTATCAAGCATTGCCTCTAGCTCTATTTGGAGTTTTACATCTCTTTCTTCACTCGTTTTTTCTAATGATTCTAATTTTATTTCGAGTTTGACATCTCTTTGTTTTCTCCTTTTTTCTAATGACTCCATATATTCGTAAAGGATCTACAGTGTGACTTTGGGGGGCCTACCCTTGGCAGGCCGAGTTTTTGGAATGGGTGGTGGAATGCTCATATGTAAAACAAGAGAAAATAAGTAACAATTGTTATTTTGGATTAACTTTAAAAATGACAAATACTTTTTTTAATTGATAATAATTATTATCTCTAAAATCAAAT
>JZKD02S1741098.1:51150-67873 GCA_000966675.3 Picea glauca | reverse complement strand
ACTTATTTTTAAATGAGATTTAAGAAGATGATGAATTAATCGAAGATTAGCATATCGGGAAATCGGGGATCGGGGTTTCGTTGTTTGATTTGTATTGAAATTTGTTATTTCAAAATAGCGAATTCCGATATCCTGATATGGGTTTGACCTTTCTCAAGTTTTAACATTAGGGTCCATTTAGAATGTTATTCGAAAAAGTGTTTGGAGCAGACATTAATTTTAATTTCAACCATTCTTTTACCAAGAATAAACCACAAAGGCATTTCGAATTCATTAGAGATAAAAAACTTTATTTCATAGAAACTTTACTAAGGCGAAGACTCCAGGATGCCGAAAATTTGTATCCTTAAGGTGAAAAATTAAGTTCTGTTTCAACACCAACGTAGTCTTCGGCTGATCCCACTCCTCTCTTAGGGATTGAAGTGTCTACCAACTATGTTTTTAGCGTTTCCAATTCAGTACTTTCAGAACAAGAGGTAATTTCGCTCGTTCCAAGTACACCCCCTCCAAGCCCTAGGATGGTTTCCTTTGATTGAAATGATCTTGTTGAGCCTTGTCTTCCTTCTTATGCACCTTTTCAAATAAGGGTTGAAGTTAATTCAACAAACATTTATCGATGTATTGTGGATGAAGGAGCCTCGACAAGTATTTTAACTTCCTCGGTTTGGAAAGTCTTGTGTTCTCCCAAGCTTGTGTCTACTTCACATGAGTTGTTGGCTTTTAATAGACCTCCTAGTGAATATTTGGGGGTTCTTCCTTAGTTTCCTATCTCTTTAGGTGGGAAGATTGTTCGTGTCGATGTTATAGTGGTGCAAGGCCCATTAGATTTCAACATGCTTCTCAGGCGTGATTATGTATATGCTATGAACGCTATGGTATCTACGCTCTTCCGGGTAATGCATTTCCCTCACAATGGAAGCATTGCCACTATTGACCAGCTGGCATCTGATAATCACCATCCTATTTCAATGTTAGTTCAGGCTGCCCCTTTATATGTTCTTAGTGTTCGTGTAGACTCTACCCCGCCACGGGTTAATTATGTGGTGTCTTATCCTCAGTGTTCAATTGCTTCTGAGCAAGAACCTGTGCAATCATGTTTTCCCTCTAGAGACTTGGTCTTAGCAATTGATCCATTGGTTTATCCAATGGGGGCATGGGATTCCTTTCTTTCCCCTCTTGATCCAAGTGGGCTTGAGTATCCTTCTGAGTTTGATCTCGTTGTTTGTAGATCCTCAAGCCCTCATGCTTGTGATTCTTCGTTGATAGACTCTGCCAGTCTTGGCCAGAACCTCCATTTTCATATGGAGTATGGTCAGTTTACTTCACCCTTTGGGACTGTCGACCCTCGTTTGCGTGATTTCTCAGATTTTGAATTGCCTTCAGATGAGGTTATCCTTGAAGCCATGACTACGGTTTCTATATTGCGGGAGGACTTACACTATGGTTTGTGTTTTCTTCCCTTTTGGGAGACTTTCCAAATTGACTATCGAAGAGACTCTTGGTCTGAGCCTAGCATTGGGCTCTACTTGAACCAGTTTCATACATGAGTCGTAGCCCCCAACGGGTCTTCTTTTTAGCCCTTTTTAGACCCTCTAAACATGAAAAGATTGTCGAGTGATCTTGTTGACCTTCACGCTCGCTAAACTAAAATTTGAAGTGACGTCTGTCCGACGGTAGTTTACCCCTTTTTCGGTCCGGATGGTCAACTGTACGAACAAAGGTACACTCTAGGGACCTCATTTCTCTAGAAGAGTACTCTCAGGTATAATTTTAACCCTTTTCGGGCCTGAGGGACTAAATTTACGAAAAAGGAACCCCCACAAAGTCCATAGTTAAGATCTTTTCAGACTTCCTAAAATTGAAAAGATCGTCGAGTGACCTTATTCTTTCACACTCATTAAAATGGTCCAGAAGAAAATTCCTGAAGAAGTCCAAAGTTAACCTTTTTTCAGACTCCTTAAAAATGAAAAAATTGCCAACTGACCTTGTCTTTATCACACTCGTTAAAATGGTTTTGAATAAGACATCTGGTCAGTGCTAGTTTACCCATTTTTCAAGCTGACTAGACTATCTTCGAAAAAGGTACCCCAGTAGAGTCTCCTTTTACGCTTTTTTCAGACTCTCTGAAAATCAAAAACCGACCGAGCTTACCTTCTCTGGGCTTGTTAAAATTACATCAAAGGACGTTAACATTGTGTGTCTTGTTAACCACCTTTTCATTCCTGCGTCTTTGAACTAATGCCGGCTCCATGTTGCTCTCAATTGAACCATCTAAAGCATGCCTTATACGCAAGCTCTGTAGCACTTTGCCTTTGCGTTTTGACACCTTTGGCCCTGGGAGGGATTTTTCTGAGTGCCCTTTCTCTAAACATCAGTCTTGTCCTTGTGCCTAGAACTAGTATGTTTGTGACACTCGTTTCCTCCTTTGTAACGTAGCATTATTTTATTCTTTTTTCCTAATTATTGAAAATGACAAAAAAAACAAATATACCCCAAAAAGAGGAAGGGAAAAGTATTTTATTTTTATTGGCAGCACAATGAGTCACCCCTGGACAAAGCATATCCTTTTGTTTGTTTGTCAAGCCCTGGTATTGAATATGACCTTAAGATGTTGTTCTCGCTACATATAGTTGTGTCTTCCTCTGTTTGATTATTCTTCCAAACATATGGAGAGTTTTTGTTGTCTCTTGCATTGTGAACTTAAGTCCACACCATGCTTCCTGAGTTTCATCTTTTGTCGTGCTATTGTCCAAGGGAATTTTTTACCAAGCTTGAGTTGGCCCCTCTGTAGTTTGTCTCTTACTCTCATGCCTGACCATCCCAAAATTCCAATCAAGTCGTTGTTCGAAATCAATGAATCCTTTAGTCTGATCATCAAAATTCTCTAGTCCATGCCCGACGAGCCATCGAAGACCTCTGGGTAGTGAAGTCGTACACTCATATTACACTCCTACCCGAGTGTTGAATATTTTGAAGTTGTTTCTCAAGCTCTAAAGACCTCATCTCCAGCCATCATGCCTTATCAACTTCTAGAAGATGGATACTATACATGTATATCTTTTTTATTTCAAGATGTAGATCCATTGTGTATTGCTTGCAGCTACACTTTATAGAGTTATATGACATGGATATGCAGTGTACTTGATTAGCAGCCATGATTTTATTTTATCCCGAGCATGGGTATGCCCGCCTCAATGAGACAATTTTTATTTTGCAGATGGCACCTCCCGAATTCTGGTCCCTGGGCTCACTGGTTTGGTACGTTGATAAAGATTGATAATGTATTTCAGCCATTAGATGCTCTTTTGACCTCACACATTAGGGGGCATCTATTATAACCCTAATTTGCACTAGACATGCTTACCTGACATCAAGCCATCTCATATGCCTTCTTTGCCAAGCCAGTACTAAAAAACTCTTCTTAAAATCACCATTTTTAAAGGCCCACGCACCCTGCTCCACTACAACCCGTGTGTACACTCTAGCTGACCCACTACAGCCTGTGTGTACCTACAAAAGCATGAAAAATGGAAAGTTGTTGATGGAACACACATTTTTGGGTAAGTTAACTAAACCTTTCGACCATGCATGGCCAGTCACTCGACTAAATACCTAACTCCTTCTAACCTATAAAAGAAGGGGTAGGGGTCCCATTTGAAAGGAGGAAAATCATAGTAAAGAAAATCTACCCTTTTTTCGTATTCCCCTTGCCCAAGATTCTACAACCATTTTGTGATTTCAACAAAGAAGAGAAGCAAGTGTGTTAGAAGTTGGTGTACAGTAAAAGAGGAGCCTAGGACTAGGTTCTTGGAGCAATGGTCGTCTTCATCATTGTAAGTTTCTTTAGTGAAGTTAATAATAAAGAAGTATTTTTCCCGTCCCACCATATGAGGTTTTCATTCTTTATTGCGTAAATTTTGATTAAATCTCTAACCCATTAATCTGTAGATCAAATGCATGTGGATTTCTTTGTTTGTCTTTTGTGAATGCAGGTTAGCCTTGGGAGGAGAGTTGCAGTCAAAGAGCGACCAAGCGTAAAAAGGGATCGATACCAAACGCCGGAAATAAGGTATGTTCACTCGATCTTCTTAACTGTACACAGAATGCTAGGTATTCATTTCAGTGTTCAGTGTAAATCCTAGCCATGAATGCTAGGTACACATGTCAATAGATCATGCATGTTGTGGAGAGGACGTCGGAAGGTACTCGTCGAACTCCTAAATGTCGAACTGTTGAAGTGATGTGGACCATCGATCTTCGGATCCCTCTTAGATTTTGATCTAAGAAACCACCCTCGATTACCCAATCGATCGGGAACACATTGTGGAGCGACACATGGTTCTACTTGTCCATTGTTAAAGGTTGTTTGTTGAACTAGGACCATTGGATGAGTGGGTACATGGCAAGCGATCCCATAGTCCGGAGACTTCATAATCTGGAGGAATCTAGCCAAGAGTCTACGAAGTGTGAAAACTACCAAAGTCATGAACACTGAAATGAATCTTGGTCGTTGGTAGGATGAGGACACTTGGTGCTAGATTAGAGAGTCCAGAGACTTATCTCTTTGTGGATTTGCGATGAGAGGAGTTGGAAAGCTCTGAAGCCTAAAGCCACGAAGTAGTAGGATCTTTAGTTCTATGGATCTATGTGGACTCTTACTGACTGTGAGATCGAAGGTATAGGCAGCTATCAGTCCAAAATGACGTGACATCCTGATGTCATTCAAGGTGATGTGGACCCACATTATGTGTGCCACGTGTCACCCAGATATGGACGATGCACATACCCCTTATTCATGTTAGAGAATTACACATGTCACCCCCTATCGAGGACACATGTCACTCTTGGCCCTCGCCGTGTGTCAGCTTTTGGTTCATGCCCACCTGGCCAATGTAACAGTCTATTTTCCACATTTTGTAAATATAACTATCTTGGCCAAGAGACTGTGGAAAAATCAATATGTGTGAATGTTTGATTTGATGGACCTTTGTATAAAAGGTCGATGAATGTAAATTATGTTATTTACTAGAAAATGGATAAGTGTTGCATGACTAGTGGAACGGGGTGTGCTAAGAGAGACCATGAATGCTATGAAATAGATGGTAAAGGGGACCAGGAATGGTTGTGTTAACCTCTACCAGATGAGTAATTTGTTGGATTTAATTTCTCAGGATCATAACAACACTCTAACCCAGAAATGAATCACTATCAGGATAGTAGGTGGGAAGACCTCCTCAAGAGTTAATGAGGGGATGGAGCAGACCACCCATCTGTAAGGCTTCCAGACCTGACCATGGACAAGGAATTTGGGCCACACAAAATCTTGCTGAGGAAGGCAAGAAAGGAAGGCGTGGTGGGTAGAGGAATACCTACAAAGAGTTCAGATATGAGAGCATAAGCTCTCAGGTTCGATGAGGAACTGTGAAAATAGAGTGAGTTATGATCGTAGGAAAGAGGGTTTGAGTAGGGAGAAGGAGAGTAAACTTCATCCCTATCTACAACTAAGTCGAGAGAAGGTGAGTAACCTTTGTACCTATCTATGATTGATTCGGGAGAAAGAGATTAACCTTCGTCCCTATCTATGACTGAGCCGAGAGAAGGAGAGTAACCTTCGTCCCTATCTATTACTGTGTCGGGAGAAGGAGAGTAACCTTCGTCCCTAACTTTTGTTGAGTCAGAAGAAAAGATTCAATCACAAAGCATCGTGGTCTAGATTGGGGGTGACTAGTGGTAAATCCATTAGGAGTGATTGATCCTATAGTTGGGTGGAAACGAGCACCCCTTTCAGCAGTTGCATCACGTCTTCTGGTTATGATAAGTGTTTTCATACCTTATGCATAGAAATGGGATAATGGATGAATGCATGTGTCTATCTATTTATAGATGGTTTTTGTATTGAATGGTTAAGTTATGTGTATGCACTTATTTCCTTATGAACTCATGCTTCTGATGGATCATCTATATGCCCTAGCTTAACCCTCGAAGTGCCATGGGATGTGAACCTGTAGGAAGTCCGAGATAGAAAGTATTGCATCTATCTGGCCTTGTCTATATGAAGAGGATATATCCTTTAGACACCTCACTGTGTAATCAAGATATCATGCCCAAGTCCTTAACACTTTCAAGATGAATCTCAAGAATGATAGCGAGAATTGAGTCTCGAAAGGGAAGATCCTTTCATTTGGAAGATGAGCGGATGAAATCCATTCGAGAGGACCCATATAACCAACACCTAGGAACCTTAGGTTAAGCCTAAGGAAGCCAAATCCTTTTGGCTTTGGAGCTACAAAAGTTCGAGACTTCAGAGCATTGTCGACCCTATTAGTTATAAATTGGCCGAAGACAACCTGGAGATTCAATTATCAGTAAGTTAACCGGAAATACACGGTTTCCCTAGTGGTTAGATGAACCTTTCTTACCGACCAAACCGGGATCCAGCTACCCATGGAAAAGTAGCGTGAACCATCAATCAAGAAATCTTCAGGGAATCCCTCATTCATTGGATCTACATTAAGATAAATTTGGCGAAGTTCTACTCCGGGAGGATGGAGATGCTATAGCATCAGACTCCTTGAACACTGAAGTTACAAAGTAAAGGAGAGTCATAGATTTTGGGAGATCGTTCAGAGCCCCACCTACCGTCCGATCATTGAGGAGAAGGGACCCGCACACAGTAATTCAGCGAAGTCCTTCTTTGAGAGAACAGAGTGGCAATAAAGAAAAAACCCCCAAAGGCAGGAGCCATGAAGTAACCAGGACTGTAGATCTAGGGATCCTTCGGGTTCTTTCCTAGCCTTCGGATTTATGATGTAGTCAGCCTGATGTTGACCGCTTCAGGAGAATAGGAGTGTTGTAATGTCAAAACTCTCGAAGGCCAAATTCACGAAGTAATGAGGACCATTGGTCCTCAGATCCTTCGGGATCCCTCTCAGTCATCGATATATAGTGGATGCGTGGCGCTAGATCCTTGAGTCCAGAGATTGGGCACTCTAGGGAATTTGAGGTGTGGTGTATCGATAATCTTTGAAGCCTGAAGTGACGTGAGTCGTCGATTCGAGGATGCTTCGGGACTTTTCCTAACCGTCAAATCTAGGTGGTGGTCAGCTTGAAGCTAACCAATTCTGGGGAAAAGAAGAGTTTTCATTGCAAAACTCCCAAAGGTCGGAGTCACGAAGTAATGAGAGCTATGGATCTATGGATCTACGTGGTAGGATCTCGAATGTGAGATCTGAGGGAGGTTAGAAGGCTGTCAATCTGGGTAACGTGGTAAGATGACGTTTATCAGGGTGATGTGGACCCCCGATAGACGTGCCATGTGTCACCTGGATTCATGTGTATCACATACCCTTTAGACCCATTGGAGTGTGACACATGTCATTACTGGCCCCTTACATGTGTCAGCCCCTGGTACGAGCCCACCTAGCCAGAATGGTTGGCGAAGTGACTGGACCTCTGGTAGTTCAGGACTTCGAACTCTAGAGGAATTGGGGTATAGTATTGTAGAGAGTCCAGAAGGCCTGAAGTGCCAGAGTCCATCCTAGTCGTTGGCGTCGGGAAACACATGACATTAGATCCTGTACTCTAGAGGTTTAACACACCGAAAGGAAGTAGGCGTAAAAGGTTGAAGAACCCTAAAGTCGCAAGAAGCCAGAGGAGATATGAACCATCCATAAGTCAGGATGTGTGTCAGTATATCGTTAACTCTAGAGGAGAGACACTCTGGAGGATTTGAATCTTGGTGCTTCGAAAATCCCCAAAGCCCAGAGTAACGGAGAGGATCTCAACCGTCCATCGTTTGGGAATGCGTGATGGGAGATATGTTACTTCGGAGGATAGCCCCTTTGGAGAAAAGTGGAACAAGAAATATCAAAGGCCTGGAGCTCGGAGTTCACTCGAGTCGTAGATCTCAGAGGACAAGTGTCAAGAGATCTATCACTCCAGAGGAAGACTTGTTGCGAGAGTAGAGAACGCTCGAAGGATGAAGCATCAGAGTTCATCATAACCGTTAGTAGTAGACGATGCGTGTCAGGATATCTGATACTCCAGATATTTGCATGTGTGAAGACTCGAGAATTTCCGAAGCCCGGAGTCCTAAAGCGAATCAAATCCATTGATTCTCTAAGGACACGTGGTGTCAAATTGTGAACTTCAGAGATTTTCCACTCTAGAGGATTCACGTGGTGGTTGTTCGGAATGTCCCGAAGCGCCATAGCCCAAAATTGTTGTGGGTCGTTGATCTTAAAGGAGAAGCGTGCACCGTTGATTAGTAAGGGGGCACATAGAAGATCAAGGTCCACTCCATTATAAAGCGACTTCGGAGGATTTGTGGAGTGTGCCTGCGGATTCGACCGAAACCCAAATTTCTGAAGGAAGAGACTGGGTTGTAGATCTCGGTAAGGAACAAGGATTGTTGATCCTGTTTCTGTGGTTCTGGAGGATTTTTCCTTTGAAAGAATTGGTGGCAGCGTAAGGCAAGAACGCCCGAAGATCTTTGGGAAGACATAACCTACAACCCAAAGCTTGAATTTAAGCCTGGTAGCAGTCATTAGAATGCTACGGGTAAGTAGAAGAGGATGAATAACTCATACAGAGGATTTGAGATGTTAAGAAGAGTGAAATTTTGATGTCTCATCCCTAGGAAAGATATTGAGGGTTCGAGTGTGTTACAAATTGGTATCAGAGCATGGTTACAACACCTGGCCTACTTGGGCTCATGGACGAGTTACATAAAAAAACCATATTTTAAAGTATTTTAAGGGTGACACCCTGTCTTACCTCTTTCCTAAAAATTATGGTTAAACTTTTGTTGAAGAAAAAGAATGAAACTGACTACTGTGTGTGTATTTAAGAAATATGAACAGTGTGTTGTTCGTAAACTAATAGACTATTGGCTAACAGTAAGTGTTTTTTCAGCACTCAAGCAGTCAGTAAATTGCGGGAAACTTCAATTATAAAGGATGGTGACATTCCATGAAGTGGGGGATGGCTCCCATAATAGAGACGAAGAATCTGACGAAAGGAGGGTGATGAAAACCCCTCTGGATCTGGCTGAAACTGTAAGGAGCCTCATGGTTGAATTACAGAGATGCAAGGCCGACAACGAGAGATTGATAAAGGATTAAGAAAAACAAACGGAAATTAATGCATTCTTGTTGCATAGCTTATCCGACATACAGAGGCAGCTACAACATGGACCCGCAACCAATCATGTGGACCAACGACATACAAAGAGAAGTCAAATTCCACCTGAAATACAAAAACGTGGTCCCATAAGTGGCCACACTGGGAGAAGTACCTCGAGGAAGGCCCAACCTGGAGGCAGGGGACACTCATCTGAAAAGTCCTCTGGAAAGGAAACTAGCAACTCCAAAGGATCTTCTAGTAGCAAAACTAGGTCACATTCTCAAAAGAAAGGAAAGAAGCGAAAGCATTCCAAAATCTGTGATCCTAAAGAGTTCAAGAAAGCCAAACCACCTTCTTTCGACAAAGAGATTAAGAAAGGGGAAGAGGCAGAAGGTTAGATTCTTGGTTTAAAGAAGTATTTCAGATTCCATGACTACTCTGAAAACTCGAAGGCTCGAATAGCCATCTTCAACTTGAAAGGAAAGGCTTCCATTTGGTGGGAAGACCTTAGGATTTTGAAAGGAATCCATGAGAAGGAATTGTCATGGAAACAATTTAAGAAACACTTCAAGAAGAAGAGTAGTTCAATATTCAATAAGAAGGGGTTTAAATCCTTAAGATATAAGAACTATTGGAAGGGTTCTAGAATTATCCTTCCTACTAGAAGTGTGTATTAGCATAATTTCCCCTCCCAGAGTGGAAATAAACCTTTTAGAGTGACCCTAGGAAAGACTAATGAACCAAAGAAAGAACCCTTGAAGTGTTAGGGTTGTGGAGAAGAACATCTGTTGAGATATTGTTCACATATACAACAAAAAAATAGGAGAGTCTACAACATCCAAGAAGCTACCATAGTCAATGATGTGGCTAGGAGCATGCCACATATTTATGCATCCTTGGATAATAAACAAGTCGACCACCAAGCTTCAATTATGGAGATGGAAGGTATGATCACCAACCATCTAGTTTCTATTTTAATTGACCCTGGTTCTAATTTGAGTTATGTGGCCCCTCAAACTGTTGATAAGTGTAAACTACAACCATTTAGACATGTTAAGCCATGGTTAGTACAACTATTCACTAGAACCAAAAGGAAAGTAGCATAGGTCATACCAACTTGCCATTCATTATGAATAGATTACCCACCCAAGCGACCCTTAACATACTCCCCCTAAGGTCTTATGACCTATTGATTGGTATGGATTGGTTAGTTTCTTATAAAACTAAGTTGGACTATTACCATAAATCTTTAGAATGTGTAAATGAAGAAGGGAGAAAAATAAACCTCCAAGGGATTCAAAAGCTTGTCTCGGTGAGACGAATATCAACCCTTCAAATGAAAAAGTATTGTAGAAAGGGATGTCCCCTATATGCAATACAAGTGTTGGAATATGTTGAGGATGACAAACCAAACCTACAGGTGTTATAACCCTAAATTTCACCACACATGCTTACCTCGCATCAGGCCAACTCATATCCCTTCCTTGCCAAAGCCATGCTGAACAAACTCTTGAAAATCCTCTTAAATCAAGTAACACTCGCCCTAAACCACTACTGCACGCGTTGGAACACTGGCAGGCCTACTACTGCACGCGTTGGAACGCTGGCAGGCCTACTACAGCCCATGTTTACCTAAAAAAGCACAAAAACAAGAAAGTTGACGACGGGACAAAAAGCTATGGGTCTGTTAACTGAAACTCCCGGCCATGCATGGCTGAGAGTTCGTCCAAAACCCTAGATCCTTCTAGCCTATAAAAGAAGGGGTAGGGGTACTATTTGGAAGAGGAAAAATATAGCGAAGAAACTCTGCCCATCTGCCAAATCCATTTGTCCCAACCCTTTAGCCTTTCCTCAAGCCTAAGGAGAATTAACGCAAAGCAGTTGGAGGAAAAAGAAGAGGAGGAGCCCAGGATCAGGATCAAGGAGCGGTGGTAGGTCTCGACTTTGATTGTAAGTTGATTCATTTTGAAAATAATAAAAGAATAATTTTCTCGTTCCAATGCACAAGTTATTCACGATTTGTGCAATTTATGCTTAATTTCTAACCCTCAAGTAGAAAAATAGCATGCATGCATAGTTTTTTGTCTTGATTGCAGGTTAACTTTGGAAAGAGCAGTGCAAGTAAGCGGGCAAAGCGCAACAGAGGATCTACACCAAACATCAGTAAAAAGGTTAGTAGTTCCTTTCCATGCATGTGTCTTGAAAGAGGGGTTTAAGTTTTGGGGTGGTAAGTTAAAAGGTCATTTCTTTAAGGTCAAAATCTGCATGCAAATCTGACCCTAGTTTGCTAGTCCATAGGGTATTATTTTTCAACAACAGAATTGGCGACTCCACTGGGGATTTTAATCTTTAGGGTTTCCAGATTTAGTTGAGGTTTTTGGGTAGTTTAAAGGATTAGATTTTCAGTTTCTTTGTTTTTCAGTTTTCTGTTAGGTCAGAGCTAGCAGGGAACCTGGTTCTTTATACCAGTTTTTTCCTTGACTGTTGCTTGACGATAATTATCAGGACACACAGAGGTACACGTGGCCTGCAGAAGGCCTGCACACGTGTAACCCGCGCCCTAACCTCTTACAGCCCGCATTTGAACACTAGCTGTAGAGGTTTCAGTAGCATGTAGGAGTCAAAAAGCTTGAGAGGCAGTCCTCCTCTTCCTTGTCAGAATTATACATTCTCAGGGGGCTTTCTGGATCCTTTCTGAGTCTTGCTGGTTCAGAGTCTGGTCTCAGTTTGCTTTATTGCATTTTGTTATTCTTTGCAATTATTTTTCTTTTCTGTAAGAAGAAGCATCCAAGCCTTCAAGGGACCCTGGTTGTCAGTACCAGAGGCCTCTTTCAGGTCTGGGCTGCCTGTGTTTAGTTTTGTCTTAGAATTCATATATACACGTGGCATGTGCAAGTGCAGCCCGCGGGTACCCGTGCTCTATTATATCTCAGCATGCGTTTGCACACGTGCTGTTTCAGTGACAGTAGTAGGCTTGACTGGTTGCTTTTCAATCAGGGTGGGGCAGTCATCCCATCCTGTGGTGAGAAGTGTTCCTCTCAGGGGTTTGAGTGTAGGGTGGCACAGTCAGTAGGTTAGGGTCTCTTACCCTTAGCCCGTTTTTTCTTAGTTGATTGTTGATAGAAAAGATAAAAAGAAAAAAAATTGTTTTATGGTTTTTAGACAAGCATAAGAATCGTTGTTTTCCTAATTGCCATTGAGTGTCTTTACTTCGATTCTTTACGATCTACGCTTTAAGCCAGAATTTTGTCTTGTTTTCTTGGTTTTGTGCTTGTTGACATTTTTCCTTTGTTGTTTCATATAGCACTTAAATAAAAAGAAAAATTCTTTTCATTTTCCTCTTTGCTTGAAAATTGTGTTTCTGCATCAATAGCTAGGAAGAAGTTCTTTTGTTCATAAGTTTTTGCAGTGCATTTAGAGCATAAGTAGCTCGCAGATTGAGCAAAATTCTTTTATGGTTGTTGCATGAAATCTTAGAAAAATTGAAAAGAAAAAGAAGTCTTTCTTTGTGAAAATTGTTGATTTTTGCATTTTTGTAAAAGTTTTTTGTTTCCAACATTTCTCATTCGTTTTTGCTTTGATTCTTTACACATCATCAGTTTCACCTTCATATCCTGTGACGTAAAAAGTCCCATAAAAGCAATGCTAAGTTAAAATCTATTAGACTTTTTGTTTGTACGGTTCATACACTAGTTCAGGACTAGGGCCTTGGATTAGGTTGGAGAGTAAACTCTCCAAGGCCACTCATAACCAAACATTGAATTCTGTGATAGGGAGTGTAGAAGTCTAGTTACGTAGAAGTTATCTGGGACCCCCCTCTAACAAAGGGGCTAAACACGAGGTCGCGTGAGGAAAGGTAGCGGAGATAACCCCTCCAAAGCCGGACCAAGCGTAGTGGAGAACACATATCGAGGATTTGTTGAGGGATTATGTCGTTTTCATTTGCCACGGGGCTTCGTGGGTCTTGAATCCGTTCGAGGTCCTTAGTTGTATTCCAGACCATTTTCTCTCGATACCCTTGACAGGTTTTGGGCTTGATACCCTACTCATTGTGGTCTACCCGAATATCGACTGTACCCGCCTGGTGATTGTTCACATTCTGGCAAACTAGTTTCCAATCTTTCTTAGGGACATACACAGGTGACTGTGGGGGTATACCGTGATACCTAGGATAGACATCGGGCCACGCTTTGTAGAGTATACCCGGAGGGTGCTTCCATTTTCGAGTTGCACTTGCACCGGTAAGTTGCTCTAGTGTTGGTTGTTGTAACTGTTCTTCCAACTAATTTAGGGTTTGCTTGTCTTATCTCTTAGGGACTTCTTTTTTAGTGTGTGTTACTGTTTCATCGTGTAGAATACCTTAGCGTGTCTTGGATCTTCTTACACAATGGAGGATCCTGAGCTCCGCCGGTCACGAAGACTCCTAGGCCTGCCACCGGTTATATTGGAGCCACCCCCGCCACCACTGAGGCGGAAGCTAGACCAACAAGGGTCTTTCGAAGCAACCGGGTTACAAATCATAGATCCCGGACAACTATCGGAGGAATCAACTACCAATATTGGTTCGGTTGAAACCCCAAACACTGATACTTGACCATTGGTCATTGTACCAATCCAATTTTATGAACACCTGTCAGTGCCTCACACAGTTATGGAACCAAATTATGTTACTTCTTCTGGGAATTCTTCCATTCCCACCACCGTTGCTACCACAGGAGAAGCATCTCCTAACTTGTCGTCGCCGGTCCGAGCCACTACGGTCTCGGCCGCAACTACGTCGCATAGTGGACCAACCCCATCTATCACGGCGGCCACACCTCCTTTCACACCTAGTGAGACAGGCCCTCCGTTTTCATACGGTATGCCTAGTTCGGGTACAAGTCCTGCACTCACTTAATCCACTTTATAGACTTTGGGTCTGGGGGCAGGGAGCTCTAACGCTCCTTTGCAAGGTCAACTTGGGGACATTCTTGTCCCTTTTAATGCTTTTCCTTACGCTGGAGGTCATATCTCTCCTTCATCCCCTTCTCTTGGTGGTTTGCATCAGCAGTCCACTGGGCAGCCTGCACACACGAGTTCATTTGGAGCCGGGAGTCAAGGAACACCTGCGCAAACTTCGTCGATAGGTTCGTCACCGTTTGTTTGGAATAGGACGTTTTGTAACAACACTTTCGCATCCACTGCTTTCCCATCTGTGGGCACTCCAATTTTTGGACAGTCTACTCCGGCGTAGGGTACTATTCTTGCGTCAGGGGCACATATACCAGGACCTTGGAGCTCAGGACAAGGATCTGTTCCTTCCTCTAGAATGTCGTTCTGGGGTAATTCTTTCCACAGTCAATGGAACCCCAGACAGACTTCTATGCCTCTCTCAACAGGACCGACATGGGGTAATCCTTCCCAAAGTCCGTCAAACACGATGAATGCCCAACATCCTATGTCCTTCATGGGGAATCAGCCAATGATGTCTCCACAAATGCAAAATCCTTACGCTGGTCAGGGCCATGGTTTCTACCAGAATCTGGGTCAGCAGCCAAACTTTTCCTGGCAACCTGGTGCCAGTCAAACTCCATGACCCTTTTTCCCAGGCTATCAGCAGCAACCCAAACTACCATTCCTGGCGACGTTACACTTGCCAGATTTGACAAGGTTGTTAAATGATCCTATCTGTCATGATCCGTGTTGGCCTCCTATGCCAACGAGTTGCCTTCGGACATTCCAAAGTTAGAGGCCAAGCCTAACGAAGATCCAGGTGATCACGTGACTACTTTCCATCTTTGGTGTTCATCTAACTCATTGAAAGATGACTCCGTCTAGTTGCGATTGTTTCAACACACTCTTATCGGGAGTGCCTCGAAATGGTACATAGAGCTTGATCGCTCAAGATATTCTTCTTTTGGCGAACTGGCGATGGCCTTCCTTAACCATTTCCAGTTACCTATGAGATACGACGTCGGCACAGAGTTGCTAGCCAATTTCAAACAGACGACGACAGACCATATCTCTGATCATATTCGAGAGTGGAGATGCCAAAAGAGTCTAATCAAAGTACCAGTCCCACCAACATTCCTTCTTGAGTGGTTCCTTAAGTCTTTAGTCCCACAATTATCCAAAGACGTCGCAACTTCAGGAGTTTTCTCCAAAGAAGATGCCATCATGCGGGCTCAACAGTTTGAGCTTATCTATTCTCAATCTGCTTTATTATACAACATCCTGCCGGATGCTCCACGATCAATACTGGATAAAACTAGACAGAGAGCTGGACCACATGCTGACAGTATTGTTGGTTCAGCACAAACCAAGCCCGCTGAGAAATTGACAAAACAATTGCAACAGTTATCTATCCAACAGTTAGCGGCCAGCCAGACTACTTCTTTGGCTGCTCCTCCTACCCAAACGTCGGAAGTACACTCCGTGCAGACGAATAACCTGAAGGCCAACCAGCAGCCTGAAGGGAAGAAAAAACAATGAAAGAAGGGTAAGGGGGAGAAAAAACCCATCGATAATGTTGGCGAGGGCACCACAGAAAAATGGAAGGCGAGGTATCCATGCAACTTATGTGCGGAAGACCACCCGACCCATTTGTGTCCTCGACTTGCAGAGGCCCAGAAGTTTGTCACACAACAACAACAGGCAGTGTTGACTAATCCCTTTCAACATGGGCAAAATTTAACTCAAGCCTCTACAAGTGCCAAAGGGGGCAGCCAAGAAACCTGCCCTCCTCCTAACAATTCTTCATCCGCAAACGTATACATGGTTAGGGGTGATGATTTAATCACGACTAGAGCGCACGACTATAGTAAACCAAGCACCTCTGAGAAGGGTAAAGAAGCCAAGATCCCATCTCTTCCTCTACAGATCGAGAAGACGTTGGGTGAAACAATGACACGCATTCCAAAGGGTGCATTTAAGAAAGCTTCTCACAACCCAAACACAAGGGCCGCCCAGAATTACTCTGTGGTGGAAGATTTATCACAAACCCCTTGTGCGATGTCCGCTTTGGAGGTCCTCCAAAGTTTCCTTGCTCAGAGGAAAGCCTTTCTAACTGTGTTAGGCTCTACGGAGACTTGTGACCCGAGTACCATCATGTTAGATACGACTGACTTAAAACCTCTTCTGCCTTACCACGTCGCGTTTTAGATAGTAGTGTCTCATCCCATGAAAACTTTTACACGCAATATCTTTTGCACGGTGGTCGACGAAGGCGCCTCGACATGCGTTATGTCGCTAGCATGTTGGAAGGCCATTGGCCAACCCGCTTTGTCTCCATCACCTACTCTCCTCACTGCATTCGACGGACGTTATTTCCGACCACATGGTATCATTCCTTCTTTCCCTATGCAGTTAGGAGGAAAGACCGTGTGCGTTGAAGTAGAGGTAGTCGATGCCCCCCTCGACTATAATCTCTTGTTAGGTCGTAGTTGGACTTATGCTATGCAAGCTGTGGTTGCTACAGTTTTTCGAGTCTTGTTATTTCCACATGAAGTTCGGATAGTGACCATCGATCAATTGTCCTTCTCTAGACCTGACCCAGCTTTGGGGGCATCCACGGTTCCCATGATTGATAATCCTCAAGCCGGTGTCGTTAACGTAGGAGTTG
>JZKD02S1741098.1:10415-39225 GCA_000966675.3 Picea glauca | reverse complement strand
AGAAAGAGTAAGCCAAATATTAGAATATATGTTAAGGATGCATGTAATGCATCAACCTAAGAAGTGGGAAGACTACCTTCCATTGGTATAATTTGCCTACAATAATGGTTATCAAGAGTCATTGGAGATGATCCCTTCTGAAGCCCTCTATGGTGAAAATGCAAGATTCCAATCAGCTTAAGTAATCCAGTGGATAGAATTAAAATCAGACCCGACATCCTAAAAGAAATGGAACAACAAGTGATTAAGATAAAGCAAAATCTAAAAATTTCTCAGGATAGACAGAAGAGTTACATTGACAGAAAGAGAACTCCCAAAGAGTTCACGATAGGAGACCATGTCTATCTCAGAGCTAAGCCCAAGAAGAGTTCCCTGAGAATGGGAGCTTGTGCCAAACTAGCACCCTGGTATTGTGGACCCTTTGAAATCTTAGATAGAGTGGGACTCATAGCCTATAGGCTAGCACTCCCTCCCACAATGAAGGTACATAATGTTTTCCATGTTTTGTTATTAAGGAAATGTATACATGATTCTAATCATATAATTGACTAGTTTGTGATTCAGGTGGGGTTGGAGGGAGAATTCATGCCAGAACCTCAATGCATACTAGACAGGAAGGAAACCTCACTCAAGAACTGAACCATTGCATAGGTAAAGGTGCAATGGAGACATTTTGGCCCAGATGAGGCCACGTGGGAAATGGAGGATGCCATGAGACTGGCGTATCCATTTTTGTTTACTTCTTTATATACAAAACACATTGACAAATAGAACATAGAGGACGATATTCCTTTAAGGGGGAGGGAATTGTAACACCATGTTTCCCCTAGTTTGTAAATATAACTATATTGGCCAAGAGACTATGGCAAACTCAATATGTGTGAATGTTTGATTTGATGGACCTTTTTATAAAAGTTCGATGAATGTAAATTATGTTATTTACTAGAAAATGGATAAGTGTTGCATGACTACTGGAAGGGGGGTGTGCTAAGAGAGACTACAAATGCTATGAAAGATATGGTGAAGGGGACCATGAATAGTTTTGTTAACCTCCACTAGACCAATACTTTGATGGATTTAATTACTCAGGATCAGAACAACCCTCTAACCCAAGAATGAATTACAGTTAGGTTGGTAGGTGGGAAGACCTCCTCAAAAGCTAATGAGGGGATGGGGCAAACCACCCATCCATAAGGCTTCCAAACCTGACCACAAAGTGGGAATTTGAGCCACACACAATCTTGCTAAGGAAGGCAAGAAAGGAAGACATGGTGGGTAGAGGAAGACCTGTGAAGAGTGCAGAGACGAGAGCCTAAGCTCTTGGGTTTGAGGAGGAACTGTGAAAATAGAGTGAGGTATGATTGCAGGAAAGAGGGATTGAGTCGGGAGAAGGAGAGTAACCCTCGTCCCTATCTACGACTGAGTCGAAAGAAGGAGAGTAACCTTCATCCCTATCTACGACTGAGTCAAGAGAAGGAGAGTAACCTTCGTCCCTATCTATGACCGAGTTTGTAACGACCCCATCATTACGACTACATGTGACGCAACGCAAAAGTAATTTATTTTTTTTGTTTAAAGCATGAAGGCAATAAATGACATCAATTAATCAACACAACTTGACGACGAACACAACTTACGCATTCTGGCAACAGATAACAATGACCCAAAATACTAACACATCATGCAACTGGATGAAACATGTTATAATCAATAGATATATAAAAACGGCTACCCGCCCGACACAAGAAAGACAACGCCTACACACTAAAGGACAACATCAACAACCCGACACATCGGCTTCGACGACCAGTAACTAGAAACCTCTACGGCACGCAAAACCCAATGCATTAAGGCGTTACAAACCAAGTAACAATATCCATTACAATGAACAATATGCCCACATCGGGAAGCACCAGACTCCAACCAGGATATCATTCACCTCTATCCATCAGGGCGCACAATGATCCCCTCATCAAGAATCATTTCGTCACAAGGCGATAGGCATGACAGTAACCATGGTGCAACATAACATATCTAGACCCTTAACCCAAGCTAAATCCCTCGCACTGGGAGATTGAATTATCTATCAATAAACACGTGAAGACTACAATAAAATTTAATTTCGAGTGCCACCTATGGAAACACTGAATAATTGTCTGATAAAAATTTTAACTCAACAAAGTTGGAATACTGGAGTAATGGATTTTACTAACATGGCATCTACCTATCTATGAACAAATAATGGCCATACACCAGGAATTACGATCTAGGTGTTCTCGTTAGGGTTTTACCACGTTCATTGGTAGATAAGATATTTAAATCCAAACATTTTAGGTTAATGACATGGATATTTAAACAGTGAGAATCTCCACGTAATCCAAAGGGAGAGGAAACAACTATACTCATCCACCGGAATTGATAAGACATTAGTAATTACTTCTCTTAGTTTTAAAATTAAAGCTCACTAAATTTCAACATGATAACAAGACTATTCGATTTGCAAGGTTTTAAATTCCAGAATCCTTTAATGTAATGGATAAAAGAGAGTGAAAGTAATTCCCCACTGGACATAACCTTGAATGTTGTATGAGCGCCTTCCCTGGATTGGGCTCTATTTATTTTTTTTTGTTGCCTTGATCTCTCAATCATTACTCAACCATCCACAAGTTATATACAAGAAATGAATATCTCCTCTCTAGATCGAGGATTGTGACAGTGTACAAGGGCGATGAGAAATAATCGATTGCTTGATATTGTTGGAGATTAAGAGCATATAAATACATTCGAATTAAACTATTAGTCAAAACAAATGACGATCTAATTAAAGGATTCTATTAGTGTGTGATTTATTACCATTAGGTAAAGAAATTTTACCCTGGCCAAAACCAAATAGAGAAAATATCTGATTTTTGAAAAAGGAGAACAAGGATTTATGACCTGCCAGTAACTCGGATTACTCCATCTTTTGTCTTTGTAAATTTTGGTGCATTTTGTAGAGTATTAATTGCAAATTCATTTGCATTGAAATTTCCTTTAATGACCTATTTGAAGATCTGTCCAGCTTACTTAGTCAACTTCCAACTCAGTCTAACAATATTATCGATGTGCATTAATAAAATATGAAATATAAAAACTGCAGTCCATAAAATTTCAATGTCTGTAAAATATAAAAATTGTTGTCTATATTCACATATTCCCTGAATATAACTCACTGAATATAATTCGTTGTCTATAATATAAATCGTTGTATATATCCACATGTATATAATCGCTCAGAATAAAATCGTTGTCAACAATTGCTCATAATAAA
Source organism: Picea glauca (assembly GCA_000966675.3). Taxonomy (NCBI): domain Eukaryota; kingdom Viridiplantae; phylum Streptophyta; class Pinopsida; order Pinales; family Pinaceae; genus Picea; species Picea glauca. The sequence goes on along the minus strand of JZKD02S1741098.1, from coordinate 35,915 downwards.
ATCATTGTGTAATTATATTTATAATGGAATTTAAAAGTCTTCCAAAATTAAGTCTATGCCAACAAATTCATAGTGTTAAATATATTCAAATGGGAATTAAAGACTCTACGGAATTATTCTATGCCAGTTGTGTAATAATTTAATCGTTGTGTAATAATTCGCAGTGGTAATAATCATTCTGTAATAATTCATTTATAGTAATAATCACTGGTAATAATCGTTTTGTAAACTCTACGAAATTAAATACATTTCATTTAATGAGTGTCCCAATATATCATTGTATATATCAGTCTATATCGTTGTATGTATCAATGTACAAACTATATGATATACAGTTTAAAGCGATAAGCCATCACTACATTGTCCATCATATGGGTAAAACACAGTCACATATAGTAAAAACCGCAGTCTCACATAAAAAGCAGTGATAATCATTCAAAAGAAGAACACAAAGATTACTCATTCACAATTGATTCATCCAAGATGTAGAGATATTCATTCACCAAAAAGACGCAAGGATTACCCATTCAGAAATGAATCACTCAAAGACGTGGAGATGCTCATTCATAAAAACGCAAGGACTAATCATCCAGGAAACACAGATGTAATCAATCACAAGAAAGCACAGATATTTACCATTCAAGCACAGAGATTTATCAGAGTTTAGACAATTAAAACACAGAGTGTAATCAGAGTTTAATCAATCGAGACATAGAGTTTAAACATAAGAGAAAAATGCAGAGATAGGTAAGGGATAGATAGTTGGGAAAAATTTATCCTTCACCTATTATCCATGCACAGGAAAGCAGGGAATTTGAATCTATAGGTCTTTAAACACCAAAGTGACCATCGTCGATTCGGATCCTGGCCGACTACTCAGGCACAGACTAATAACTTAAGGGATAAGGGACGGAAGACAAAAACTCAAATTTCTTCATATTAATCAATAAAAACAAATGCAGAGAAGTCATTGCAATCAGGGGTTGGGTTCGCCATGGGAAATCAATCTAGAAAACAACGAGCAAGGGGATTACAAATACCATAGGAAAGTAGTTGCAAGAAATCTCATGGCAATGAAATCTTCAACCGAGAACAAAAAAATAACATGTGTAAATTAAATTTCATTACAAGTAACAACTTTAAAAAGTGTACCTTAGCCGAATTTGAATGCTCCGAAGTTGTTGTCCTACATGTGCTCCGTCCAGATCTCACTCTCCAACCGATGTGACCTCACCGGTACCTCCCAGCCAATGCTAGGGGTACTCTTCTTCCCCCTGAGTCCCCTGAGCCGCAAAGGGGCCATGCACACAATACCAGAGAATGATAGCACCCAACTCGCCTTGCAAATTCGAGCTACCACTTGTTACCTGAGTTGGGTATCCCAACTCCCACAAGATAAAGTTTAGTCAAGGGAAAAATTCAGCAGCGTAACGTTATGCAAAAAGATGAGAGATGCATACTCCTCCTCCTCCATCCTTTTTATAGTTTTTTTAAGTAATTAGTTTCCCAAATTCTCATTAAATTCCTTTTTCATTAATTTTAATTAGGAAAAACCTCCCTCGTACACATGTCACCCATCCCCTAATTGCACCAGAAAATCAATTTTATTAATTAATTAAATATTTATATTTCCCTCACCCACCTAAAACATTCCTAAAAACGCTCCTCAGTGTCCCAAAATCCCCTTACACTTCTTAAATGACTTACACCTTACTTAATTCCTAGTTGAGTTCATAATTAGAAAGTTCTAAAGGCAAGATTCCTTACTAAGTTAGACATTCACCTTTTTCCTTACGTTTTCCTTTTTCTTTAAGTTTCCCCTTTTCTTTAAGTTTCCCCCTTTTTCCTTTTTAACTAAAAATCAATTTAGCAAATGTAGATAAATCAACCCTTTTACCCTTTTCCGTTTTAATTAAAATTAATTTAGCAAGTGAATATAAAAACAACCATTTACCCTCTTTTCTTTTTAACTAAAATTTAATTTAGAAAAAGTAAATAAAAACAACCGTTACCCCCTTTTTTTTTAAATTAATCCTCCATTATAATTTTGAGTTTAATAAATAAGTTTGAATTTCTTACTCCCCTTCTTGTTACATGTTTATTTATTATTATTATTTTTTACCACAAGTTCTACTTAGTCCTAGGTTTTAATTTCACTAGGTTGGGCGACATTTTTAATAGGATTTTTTTTTTTAAATCTTACTTATCACATTATTCATTTTAAGGCCGACAATTTATTCACTTACCAGTTAAAATCACAACATGCCCTTTAGGATGCACTACGTGCTCCAAGAGTGCCACTCGCTTCTTTCTGTTTTCCTTGCACGACATGCCCTTTAAGATGCACTACGTGCTCCAAGGGTGCCACTCACCTCTTTCCATTTTCCTTGCGCGATGTGCCCTTCAGGACACACTACGTGATCCAAGGGTTCCACTCCCCTCTTGATTGACTTTCGTAGACGTCAAACCCTTGGATTCAATACTTCGCCAAGTGATCTTGTGGGAGACTAAGGGCCTCTAAGGAATAAGGCCCCTATCTTATTGCCCACCCCTTAGAATCATCATGAGCGACTGTCACAGTCTGCCCTCACGACATCGTGGGTCTTCTCGAACTAGGTAATCATTAACCTACAGTTCGAGCCACAACAGGAGTGCTAGTAGGCCTTGGCAGGGCTGCTGCCACACCTCAAGTCTTTGGTTTTCGTGCGTTACCCTTCTACTCCACATGTGAGTCTGGTCAACAAGCTATCGTCAGCCTGCATCAATAAATGAATCATGTTAGCAATAATAATTAATCATCATAACATCTAATCATATGTACATATGTCACATCAACAACATTCAAACCCAACAGTCCACTCCCTGACTCGATCCAGAGTCCAAGGGGTTTCATCGATGCCTCTGCATCCTTAATGTCCAAAGTTCTGCACACTCAGAAGAACCCAATCAATAGCACTTGTCTAGGTAAATACAACCAAATGACATATAATAAAATCCATAATATCTCATAATCATAATCAAAACGACCAATAGATATAATAACCTGGATCACTTGCACGCAAGTGTCCTCAAAGAATAAGTTTGATCAGTGCATGCAAGAGCGGAATGTTACATACACCCCCTCTTGTTTTAAACTTTGTCCTGAAGTTTCACAGTATATAAGTGTTGAAATAAAGTGTATCACAGTATCATAAGTCTATCTATCAAACAAAAATGGAAATTGTTGGCGCATATCATATGCATCCTCCCAGGTCGCCGAGTGTGGACTATAGTTGTCCCACTAGACCTTGACCTGATCTACTGTTTGACGTTGTAGATATCAAATGCGATGGTCCAGGATGCGTATTGGCTCAGCTTTGACTGCACCCTTATCAGATACCTGGAAGGAACTCAGGTCAATAACATGTGTAGGATAACTAATATAATGTCTCAAAATACATACGTGAAAAACATCATGCATACACCTCAAAAAATCAGGCAAGGCTAGCCGATAGGCCACAGGCACCTTATTTTCCACAATCTCGAAAGGTCCCACAAACCTAGGAGAGATTTTATCACCCTTTCCAAACTTGATAAAACTCTTATGTGGCTTCACTCGTAAGAAGACTCGATTGCCAACTTCATAACTTCGATCGACACGATGCGCATCGACATAAATCTTCTGTTGATCCTGCGTTTCCTTGATCCTTTGTCTTATTATTTTCATTTGATCTTCCATTTCTTGGACCACTTCCAACCCCAATAGGACCTTATCCTAGAGCCAATCCCAACTCAAAGGCGTCTGACACGGTTGCCCGTAAAGAAACTCGAAGGGTGCCATCTTAATGGTGCTTTGATAACTGTTGTTATATGTGAATTCTACCAGTGGAAATAATTATTCCCAACACTTATGTTGGTCCATCACATACATACACAACATGTCCTCCAAGATTTGGTTTGTTCGTTCCGTCTGCCCGTTTGTCTCCGGGTGATATGCGATAGTAAAGTTAATTTGGGTTCCCAAGGCCTCTTGGAAACTAGTCCAAAATCATCCAGTAAACACTAATCCTCCATCGGATATAATCCTCTTAGGTATGCCATGCAATCTCACAATCTCGTTGATGAAAACTCTAGCTATGCCCGGTGCCTGATACATCGTATGCACAAGAATAAAATGAGAACTCTTTGTTAAAGTGTCTACTACCACAAAAATCGAGTCGTGTCTCCTTGCTGTCAGTGGCAATCCAACAATGAAATCCATCGAAATGACTTCCCATTTCGATTTAAGAATAGCGTGTGCTTGTAGTAATTCTATCGGATGTCTATGTTCAACTTTCACCTACTAACATTCTAGACATCGAGCCATGTAGTTGACTATGTCTACCTTCATTGCTTTCCAGAATAATAAGGGTTTAAGGTCTGCCCTCATCATTGTGACTATCGGGTGATCCATGTACATTTCTCTATGAGCCTCATTTAGGATCAAACTCCTCAACTCGTTGTTGGGAGGTACGTAAATTCAAATTTTAAATATCAATAATTCGTCGTTGTCGATAGTAAATCCTTCAAATTTTGGTACCATCATTGTGTTTTGCCCGATAAAATCCCTGACCTCTTTGTACCAGTCGTCATCATCACGTTGTAAAGTGATAATATTTTCACGTAGATTCATCTGAAGAGGCATCATCGAAAACAGGCATGGTCTCTGACTCAACGCATCTGCCACTATGTTCATTGTGCCCTTTATGTAAGTAATCTTGAAATCTCACTCGCTAAGCAATTTCGACCAACGTCGTTGTCGCGCGTTCAAGTCGCTTTGCGTAAAGATGTGTTGTAGTCCACAGTGGTCCATTTTTAGTTCAAAATTTCATCCAATATGGTAGTGTCTCCAAACTCTCAGGCATAAACAATGGCCAACAACTCCATATCGTGCGTTGCATAGTTATCCTCGTGACTTCTCAACTTTCTCGAGATGTAAGCGATCACTTGATCGTCTTGCATCAAAACTTCGCTTAAGCCTTCCTTGGATGTTTCAGTGCATACCAAGAAGTCTGTGTCCATGTCAGGGACCTTTAGTATTGGTGTCGCCATCAACAACTCTTTGAGCCTCTGAAATGCTTCCGTACATTTCTCGGTCCAAACAAACTTCTTATTCTTCTTCTATAATTTCGTAATCGGATTTGCTATCTTAGAAAAACCCTCAACGAACCATCGATAGTATCTCGCTAAACCCATGAAGATACACACTTCCGGGACATTTGTCGGTACAGGCTATTCCATAATAGCCTCGACCTTTGTTGGATCCATGACGATACCTTTGTCGGAGATGACATGCCCTAAGTAGTGAATCTTTGATTGATAAAACGATAATTTAGACAATTTCCCATTCAATTTGTTCCCCCGTAGACACTGTAGTAACAAGCGCAAGTGCTCTTCATGCTCCTCCATTATCTGAGATTAAGTCAAAATATTGTCAATGAATACTTGGACGAACTTCTCCAAGTATTCATGGAACACCCTGTTCATCAAACTCATAAATACCCCAGGGGCGTTCGTGAGTACAAATGTTAAAACAGTAAACTTGTAATGTCCAAACCTCATCTTAAATGCGGTCTTAGGTATGTCGTCCTCTTTTATCTGTAACTGGTGATACCCTGATCTCAAGTCGATCTTTGAAAACACCATCACACCCTTCATCTAATCAAATAGATCATCAATCCTTAGCAACAGATATTGATTCTTGATCGTTGCCTTGTTCAATTGACAGTAGTCAATGTAGAGTCTCCATAACCCATCCTTCTTTCATATGAAATAACAGGCGCACCCCACGGTGACACACTTGGACGTATAAGTCATAGGTCCAACAACTCCTTCAGCTGCATTCTCAACTTTGTAACTCCAAGGTGAGCATCTGATAAGGCATTCTTTCTATTGGTTCAGTCCCCAATTTTGGGTCTATGGTAAATTCCAAATCCCTCTCTAGCGGCATCCCAAGTAATTCCTTAGGGAATACGTTTGCAAACTCTCGCACCACCAGAAGGTTTTCTAGACCTTTCGCTACTCCCTTTTCGTTTAACGCAAGGATCGCATAAATCTTACATCCCTTGCGCATGTTCTTCCGTAGCTGCAAGGAAGAGATGAACCTCAGGGAAAATCCATGGTTTTGACCTACAATAACGCGTCTCTGTCTCTCATCATCGACCAAGCTCAACCATTTCGTCTTACGTTTGAGTATTGCCTCATGCAATTCCAACCAGTCCATATCGATCACGACGTCATAAGATCCTAAGATTCTGACGTACAGGTTGGCCCTAGTGACAAACTCTCCCAGGTTAAGGATACATCCTGTAGCCTTCCCACCAACCTTTTGTTTGGCTCCAGATCCATTTCTACAAAGCTAAATTCATCATGTTCGATTGCCTTTACCTTAATTCCTTTTAGTGCTTCCCCAGAAATGAAACTCTCTGTAGCACCTAGATCTATAAAAATACTAAGGGTTTGGTCAGTGACGACACCTGGTCAGTGCTTCCTTTTAGTGCTTCCCCATAAATGAAACTCTCTGTAGCACCTAGATCTATAAAAATACTAAGGGTCTGGTCAGTGACGACACCTGGTCAGTGCTTTCTTTTAGTGCTTCCCCAAAAATGAAACTCTCTGTAGCACCTAGAGCTATAAAAATACTAAGGGTCTGGTCAGTGACGACACCTGACGTCTTGAGTACAGTCGGTTGGTGCTCTGCTAGGCAGTTAGTCATTGTTGCATGAATCCGATGGGCCTTGGCCAAATCTCCCACGGTAGTGGGTCTGGCTGATCCATATGCTCTAGTTGTCTCCACTAGGTAGTCGCTAGTCATGTGGCTTCCCACATTCCAACACACTTTCTTCGGTCTAGTATTCCTGGTACCTGAAGTAGAAGTTGAATCCTAACATTAAGGCCAAACACAAACTTATTTACCTCACGTTTCTCGATATTTTGGTGTGGATCATACCGAAGCAGCTCCAAAAATGGACCTCGTACTCAGGAACTGTACGGTCGCCCTGTCACAAGGTGTTGAACTTGTTGATCTGACGCTAAATGAATTCCTCAGAAAGATACCTCTCCTGGAACCGTTCCTCGAACAGTTCCCATGACACGTCTTCGATGACCATGTTCAATTATGGCAAGAGCATATTCCACCATAGAAGAGCGCTCCCCTTCAGTTTAAAGACTGCCATGCGGACCTTCATGGTTGAGGTATAGTCGCGAAGTGAAAAGAAAATCACCATATTCTCCCACCATGCCTCAGTGGCTGCACCGTCCGGGGCACCAAAGAACTCAGGAAATTGACCTTCTTGAGTTTGCAGTGAATACTAACGGTACTGACTGTGCATGTTGTGGAACCTCAGGGGTACATGCGCCCTGGCCTCATCTCAGTACAGATGGTGAATCAAGGGCTCTGGCAATCTATGGAAGGACCTTGTTAGAACATCATCATCCCTTACAAAAATCGAATCCAGCCCAAGGACTTGTTCTTCCCTTTGGGGTTTAGAGTCCGAGGGTGTGGGCACCTCTGGAGGCGTCGCACCTCCTTCCACAACACCCGTTGCAAACCTCCGTGGTGTCCTCTAATCGAGATCACCGCATGGACGTGTTAAATTTTTACTTAACGCTAGGTTATTACTCAAGGTTTTACTGCAATGGAAAGCAAGGCAATCCATAGTTGCAGGGTTGAACCTGCTATGATACCATATGTAACGACCCCATCGTTACGACTACATGTGACACAATGCAACAATATTTTTTTTTGTTTAAAGAAGGAAGGCAATCAACGACAACAATTAATCAACACAACTTGACGACGAACACAACTTATGGATTCTGGAAATAGATAACAACAACCTAGCATACTAACACATCATGCAACTGGACGAAACATGTGATAATCAATAGATAGATAAAATCGGTTACCCGCCCAACACAAGCAAGACAACGCCTACATGCTAAAGGGCAACATCAATAACCTAACACATCAGCTTCGACGACCAATAACTAGAAACCTCTATGGTGCACAAAACCCAATGCATTAAGGCGTTACAAACACAATACCAATATCCATTACAATGAACAATATGCCCACATCAGGAAGCATTAAACTCCGGCCAGGTTATCATTCACCTCTATCCATCAGAGAACACAATGATCCCCTCATCAAGAATCATGTCGTCACAAGGCGATAGGCGTGATAGTAACCATGGCGCAACATAACATATCTAGACCTTTAACCCAAGCTAAATACCTCGCGCTGGGAGACCAAATTATTTGTCAATAAACACGCAAAGACTACAAGAAAATTTAATTTCAAGTGCCACTTATGGCAACACTGAATAATTGACTGATAAAAATTTTAACTCAACAAAGTTAGAATACTGGAGTAATGGATTTTACTAACATGGCATCTACCTATATATGAACAGATAATGGCCATACACCAGGCTTAAAGAGTCGATCTGTCAAAACATAGATGGAATTACGATCTAGGTGTTCTTGTTAAGGTTTTACCACATTCATTGGTAGATACGAGATTTAAATCCAAACAATTTAGGTTAATGACATGGATATTTAAATAGTGGGAATCTCCACATAATCCAAAGGGAGAGAAAACAACTATACTCATCCACCAGAATTGATAAGACATTAATAATTACTTCTCTCAGTTTTAAAATTAAATCTCACTAAATTTCAACATGATAACAGGACTATTTGATTTGCAAGGTTTTAAATTCTAGAATCCTTCAATGTAATGGATAAAAGAGAGTGAAAATAATTCCTCATTGGACATAACCTTGAATGTTGTATGAGCTCCTTCCCTGGATTGGGCTCTATTTTTTGTTGTTGTTGTTGTTGCATTGATCTCTCAATCATTACTCAACCATCCACAAGTTCTATACAAGAAATGAATCTCTCCTCTCTAGATCGAGGATTGTGACAGTGTATAAGGGCGATGATAAATAATCGATTGGTCGATATCATTGGAGAATAAGAGCATATAAATACATCGGAATTAAACTATTAGTCAAAACAAATGGCGGTCTAAGTAAAGGATGCCATTGACGTGAGATTTATTACTATTAGGTAAAGAAATTGTACCTTGGCCGAAACCAAATAGCGAAAATATCTTATTTTTGAAAAAGGATAACAAGGATTTATGACCTGCCACTAACTCAGATTACTCCATCTTTTGTCTGTGTAAATTTTGGTGCATTCTGTAGAGTATTAATTGCAAATTCATTAGCATTGAAATTTCCTTTAATGACCTATCTGAAGATCTGTCTAGCTTACTTAGTCAACTTCCAATTCAGTTTGACAATATTATCGTTGTGTATTAATAAAATATGAAATATAAAAGTTGCAGTCTATTAAATTTTATTGTCTATAAAATATAAAAATTGCAGTCTATATTCACATGTTCGCTGAATATAACTTACCGAATATAATTCACATATAATTCGTTGTCTATAATATAAATCGTTGTATATATCCACATGTATATAATTGCTCAGAATAAAATCGTTGTCAACAATTACTCAGAATAAAATCGTTGTGTAATTATATTTATAATGGAATTTAAAAATCTTCCAAAATTAAGTCTCTACCCGCAAATTCGTTGTGTTAAATACATTCAAATGGGAATTAAAAACTCTACGAAATTAATTTATGCCAGCTGTGTAATAATTTAATCGTTGTGTAATAATTCGCAGTGGTAATAATCGTTGTGTAATAATTCATTTATAGTAATAATCGCTGGTAATAATCATTGTGTAAACTCTACGAAATTAAATGCATTTCATTTAATCGGTGTCCCAATATATCAGTGTGTATCGTTGTGTGTATTGTTGTCCAAACTATATGATATACAGTTTAAAACAATAAGTTGTCACCACACTGTCCATCATATGGGTAAAACACAGTCACATATAGTAAAAAACGTAGTCTCACATAAAAAGCAGTGATAATCATTCAAAATAAGAATGCAAAGATTACTCATTCACAACTGAGTCATCCAAGGCGCAGAGATATTCATTCACCAAAAAGACGCAAGGATTACTCATCAGAAATGAATCACTCAAAGACGTGGAGATGCTCATTCACAAAAACGCAAGGATTAATCATCTAGAAAACGTATATGTAATCAATCACAAGAAAACGCAAAGATTTACCATTCAAGCACGAAGATTTATCAGAGTTTAAACAATTAAAATGCAGAGTGTAATCGAAGTTTAATCAATCGAGACACAGATTTTAATCATAAGAGAAAATTGTAGAGATAAGTAAGGGATAGACAGCTGGAGAAATTTATTCTTCACTTATTATCCATGCATAGGAAAGCAAGGCATTTGAATCTATAGGTCTTTAAACACTGGAGTGATGATCGTCGATTCAACTCCTGGTTGACTACTCAGGAACAAACTAATAACTTAAGGGATAAGGGACCGAAGACAAAAAATCAATGTTTCTTCGTATTAATCAATAAAATCAAACGCGGAGAAGTTATCGCAATCAGAGGTTGGGTTCGCCATGGGAAATCAATCCAGAAAACAACGAACAAGGGGATTACAAATACCGTAGGAAATCAGGTGCAAGAAATCTCATGGCAATGAAATATTCAACTGAGCACAGAAAAATAACATGTGTAAATTAAATTTCATTGCAAGTAACAACTTTAACATACATACCTTAGCCAAATGTGAATGTTCCGAAGTTGTTGTCCCACGCACGCTTCGTCCAGCTCCCGCTTATCAACCGATGTGACCTCACCGATACCTCCTAGCCAACGCTAGGGGTACTCTTCTTCCCTGTGAGCCCCTCAAGCTGCAAAGGGGGCACACACAAAATACTAGAGAATGCTAGCACCCAGATCGCATTGCAAGGTCGAGCTACCACTCGTTACCCGAGTTGGGTATCCCAACTCCCACAAGAGAAAGTTCAGTCAAGGTAAAAATTCAGCAGCGTAACGTTACACAAAAAGATGAGAGATGCATACTCCTCCTCCTCCATCCTTTTCATAGAGTTTTTAAGTAATTAATTTTGCAAATTCTCATTAAATTCTTTTTTCATTAATTTTAATTAGGAAAAACCTCCCCCGTACACATGTCACTCATCCCCTAGTTGTACCAGAAAATCAATTTTATTAATTAATTAAATATTTCTATTTCCCTCACCCACCTAAAGCATTCCTAAAAACGCTCCTCGGTGTCCCAAAATTCCCTTACACTTCTTAAATGACTTACGCCTTACTTAATTCCTAGTTGAGTTCATAATTAGAAAGTTCTAAAGGCAAGAATCCTTACTAAGTTAGACATTGAGCTTTTTCCTTACATTTTCCCTTTTCTTTAAGTTTCCCTTTTTCTTTAAGTTTCTTATTTCTTTTAAGTTTCCCCCTTTTTCCCTTTTAACTAAAAATCAATTTAGCAAGTGTAGATAAAACAACCCTTTTACCCTTTTTCCATTTTAATTAAAATTAATTTAGCAAGTGTAGATAAAACAACCATTTACCCTCTTTTCTTTTTAACTAAAATTTAATTTAGCAAAAGTAGATAAAAACAACCATTACCCCATTTAAAAAAAAAAAAAATCCTCCATTATAATTTTGATTTTAATAAATAAGTTTGAATTTCTTACCCCCTTCTTGTTACATGTTTATTTATTATTATTATTTTTACCACAAGTTCTACTTACTTCTAGGTTTTAATTTCACTAGGTTGGACAACATTTTTATTAGGAAAAAATGTTTTTAAATCTTACTAATCACATCATTCATTTTAAGGCCGGTAGTTTATTCACTTACCAGTTAAAATCGCGATGTGCCCTTCAGGACACACTACGTGCTCCAAGGGTGCCACTCGCATATTTCCATTTTCCTTGCACGACGTGCCCTCTAGGATGCACTACGCTCTCCAAGGGTGCCACTCGCCTCTTTCCATTTTCCTTATGCGATGTGCCCTTCAGGACGCACTACGCGCTCCAAGGGTGTCACTCGCCTCTTGATTGACTTTGGTAGACATCAAACCCTTGGAGTCAATACTCTGCCATGTGATCTTGTGGGAGACTAAGGGCCTCTAAGGAATAAGGCCCCTGCCTTATTGTGCACCCCTTAGAATCATCGTGAGCGACTGTCACAGTATGCCCTCATGACATCGTGGGTCTTCTCAAACTAGATAATCGTTAACCTACAGTTCGAGCCATGGCGAGAGTGCTAGTAGGATGTGCCAGGGTTGATGCCACACCTCTCCCTCAAAGTCTCTGGTTGTCATGCATGACCCCTCTACTCCACATGTGAGTCTGGTCAACAAGCTATCGTCATCCTGCATCCATCAACAAATCATGTCAGTAATAATAATCAATCATCATAACATCTAATCATATGTACATATGTCACATCAACAACATTCAAACCCAACAGTCCACTCTATGACTCGATCTAGAGTCCAAGGGTTTTCATCGATGCCTCTACATCCTCAATGTCCAAAGTCCTACACACTCAAGAGAACCCAGTAAAGAACACATGTTTAGGTAAATACAACCAAATAACATATCATCAAATCCATAATATCTCATAATCATAATCAAAACAACCAATAGATAGAATAACCCAGATCACTTGCACATGAGTGTCCTCAAAGAATAAGTTCGTTCAGTGCGTGCAAGAGCAAGATGTTATAGAGCTGGGAGAAGAAGAGTAACCTTCGTCCCTATATATGATTGAACCGAGAGAAGGAGAGTAACCTTCATTCCTATTTATTATTGTGTCGAGAGAAGGAGAGTAACCTTCGTCCCTAACTTTTGTTGAGTCAGAAGAAAAGATTCAATCCCAAAGCATTGTGGTCTAGCTCGGGGGTGGCCAGTGGTAAATCCGTTAGGAGTAACTGAGCCTATGGTTAGGTGGAAATGGGCACCCCTTTCAGCAGTCGCATCACGTCTTCTGGTTCTGATAAGTGTTTTCATACCTTATGCATTGAAATGGGATAATGGATGAATGCATGTGTCTATCTATTTATAGATGGTTTCTATATTGAATGGTTAAGTTATGCGTATACACCTATTTCCTTGTGAAATCATGCTTCTTATGTATCATCTATATGCCCCAGCTTAGCCCTCTAAGTTTCATGGGACGTGAACCTGTAGGAAGGCCGAGATAGAAAGTATTTCATCTATCTTGCCTTGTCCGTCTGAAGAGGATATCTCCTTCAAACTCCTCGTTGTGTAACTGAGATATCATGCCCAAGTCCTTAACACTTTCAAGATGAAGCTTAGGAAGGATAGCGACAATTGAGTCTTGAAAGGGAAGATCCTTTCATTTGGAAGACAAGCAGACAAAATCCGTTCAGGAGGACCCATATAACCAACACCTAGGAACCTTAGGCTAAGCCTAAGGGAGCCAAATCCTTTTGTCTTAGGAGCTCCGAAAGTTCGGGACTTCAGAGCATTGTCGACCCTATTATTTATAAACTGGCCGAAGGCAACATAGAGATTCGGTTATCAACAAGTTAACCGGTAATAAACAGTTTCCCTAATGGTTAGATGAACCTGTCTTACTGAACAAACCAGGATCCAACTACCCATGGCGAAGTAGCGTGAACCACCGATCAAGAATGTTCGGGGAATCCCTCAGTCATTGTATCTACATTAAGATAAACTCCGCTAAGTTCTACTCTGTTATGATGGATATGCTATAGCATCAGTCTCCTTGAACGCCAAAGTTACGAAGTAAAGGAGAGACGTAGATTTGGGGAGATCATTCAGAGCCCCACCTACCATCCAATCATTCAGGAGAAGGGACCTGCACATGGTACTTCAACAAAGCCTTGCTTCGAGAGAATGGAGTGGTAGTAAATCCAAAATCCCCAAAGGCCGGAGCTGAAAAGTAACCAGGATCATAGATCTAGGGATCCTTCGAGTTCTTTCCTAGCCATTAGATTTACGATGTAGTCAGCTTGGCATTGACCACTTCGGGAGAATAGGGGTGTTGTAACATAAAAAAACTCGAAGTCTGAATTCATGAAGTAATGAGGATCGTCGATCCTCGGATCCTTCGGGATCCCTCTTAGCCATTGATATACAGGGGATGCATGGTACTAGATCCTTGAGTCTGGAGACTGGGCACTCCGAGGAATTTGAGGTGTGGTGTATCGATAAGCTCTGAAGCCTGAAGTGACATGATTCATCTATTCGAAGATGCTTCAGGACTTTTCCTAACCATCAAATCTAGGCGGTGGTCATCCCGACGCTCACCAACTCCGGGGAAAAGAAGATTTTTCATTGCAAAACTTCTGAAGGTCGGAGTCGCGAAGTAATGTGAGCCGTGGATCTATGGATCTACATGGCAGGATCTCAACGTGAGATTTGAGGGAGGTTAGAAGGTTGTCAGTCCGGGTGATGTGGAAAGTCGACTTCACTAGGGTGACATGGACCCCCGATAGACATGCCATGTGTCACTTGGATTCGTGCATATCACATACCCTTTAGACCCATTGGAGCATGACACATGTCACCACTGGCCCCTTACATGTGCCATTCCCTGGTACAAGCCCACCTAGCCAAAATGGTTGGTGAAGTGACCGGACCTCTAGTATTTTGGGAATTCAAACTCTGAAGGAATTAGGGTATAGTATTGTAGAGAGTACAAAAGGCCTGAAGTGCCAGATTCCATCCTAGTTGTTGGCATCAGGAAACATATGGCACCAGATCCTGTACTCTGGAGGTTTAACACACTGAAAGGAAGCAGGTGTAAAAGGTTGAATACCCCTGAAGTCGTAGGGAGCTAGAGGAGATATGAACCATCCATAAACTGGGATGTGTGTCAGTATATCGTTAACTCTAGAAGAGAGCCACTCCAGAGGATTTGAATCTTGGTGCTTGGAAAATCCACGAAGCCCATAATAACAGAGAGGATCTCAACCATCCATCGTTTGGGAACACATGGTGGGAGATCTATTACTTTGGAGGATAGCCCCTTCGGAGAAAAGTGGAAAAATAAATCCCAAAATCCTAGAGACCAGATTTCACCCGAGTCGTTGATCTCAGAGGACAGGTGTTAGGAGATCTACCACTCCAGAGGAAGACTTGTTGCGAGAGTAGAGAACTCTCGAAGGCCGAAGCGTCTCAGTTCATCGTAACCATTAGTAGTGGAGGACGTGTGTCGGGAGATTTGATACTCCGAAAGGATTTCACTCTGAAGATTTGCGTGTATGAAGACTCAAGAACTACTGAAGTCTGGAGTCCCTAAGCGAATCGGAGCCGTCGATTCTCTAAGGACACATGGCGTCAGATTGTGAACTTTAGAGATTTTCCACTCTAGAGGATTCGCGTGGTGGTTGTTCGGAATGTCTCGAAGCGTCGGAGCTCAAAATTATTGTGGGTTGTTGATCTTAAAGGACAAGCATGCATCGTTGATTAGTAATGGGACACATGGAAGACGTAGGTCCACTCCGTTAGAAAGCCACTTCGGAGGATTTGTGGAGTGTGTCTACGGATTCGGCCAAAGCCCAAATTTCCGAAGGAAGAGATTGGGTTGTAGATCTCAATGAGGAACAAGGATTGTTGATCCTGTTTCTGTGGTTCTGGAGGATTATGCCTTGGGAAGAATTGGCGACAGCATGAGGCAACAATGCCTGAAGATATTTGGGAAGCCATAACCTGCAACCCAAATCTCGGATTTGAGCCTGGTAGCAGTCATTAGAACACTACAGATAAGTAGAAGAGGATGAAGACCTTAGACAAAGGATTTGAGATGTTAAGGAGAGTGAAATTTTGATGCTCCATCCCTAGGAAAGATACTCAGGGGTCGGGTGTGTTACAACCAATGTAGTTGATGACATGTTCGGGACTCCAAGAGTTTGGATAACTTTGGGAGTTCAGAAGATGTTGGGCGTGGTACAATATAGGAATGTCCAACATAAAATGTTGAACATTGATCATCGAAGGGCCAAGGCGACGTGGTGATATTTCAGGAGTTAGGGATTTTTGGGCATAGTATGGTAAAGGAAGGTACAATGAGGCTTATTGATCACTGAATGCCAAACATCAAAGGTCTGACGACGATCGTCGATCGCCGAAACGCTGAAAATGTAGAATGAAGACCGTCGATTGTCGATTGTTGAATGTCGAAGAAGGGATGTTCCACGTAAAACGTCGAACGTCGAAGCCCCCCTTTTTAACTGTAGGATCTCAGTAGAGGAAGTGGACCATTGATTTCCTCCGTTGTTTTGCAACTTGAGAATTTGACAACACCATTGGAACTCTTGAAGTCTGGGAGTTTCGAAGTGCCGAAACGTTTTCTAAGTAGACTCTTAGCTCCCAGTTTTCAGCTCGAGGTCAAGAGGAGGATGAAATACCTACATACTTATAAAATAATAAGAAAATCAATGTATTTTCCATGCATATAAAAAGAAAAAGGATGCAATAGATGACCTGTACAAATAGAGGGATGCAAAACTTTACACTGGGAAAGTATGTTGTTTGCAAGGCAGATTTTTCTTTGCATAAGCCATTGTTGTTTTGCATCGTCTTTACCCCTCCCATGGAACATAGGTAGACTTTGAGTCGTGTCTTGGTTTTCCATACTCAATCTACTATTGTTCCCTCCTGATTGAATACTAGCTATTGGTGATACAAATATTGATATCGAAACTCTTCCTTGCGAAGTATTACTGAATTTTCCCTCTTATTCACTCATATCTTTTGTTCTCCTTTCTTCTACTATTTCTCTTTCTACTTCTATCTCTGCACTTTATTCGGTTCTTTCTTTTCGATTACAAATGAGCAAGGAGGGTGGTTCAAAGAGGGGGTTCCTACATATTCTCTCATTATCCTTGATTAGGGATCCCAAAGAACTTCCTACTTGTAGCTACACAAGGATTTTCACAATAGCTAACGCCTCTTCCCCTTCTAATCCAAAAAGGATCCAGAGAAGTCTAAGGATAACTCAGAATTCGTAGAAGCACCTCAGGAAGTGTTAGGATATTTAGACACTTAGGAGTTAGTAATATCTACTTGGTCTATTGTGTCGTTAGGTAAAAGTGTGTTTTCTAGTGTGTTTCTTTAGTATGCATTAATATGCATTTGTAGTTAGGAAATCTGACGGTCACGATATGTTCCCGACATAGAGTGATCTGAAAATTCATACTCTCCTCGATCTTAATGGACGTTGATCCATGTATTAACACTTGATTGGTCCATGATCTCTATTTAAAGAGCATGGAGGGTCATTTGTCGATTATCGATTGTGAGAAAATCTCTTGTAAAATATCTCTGTAATCTTTTTTCTTTGCATTAATAAACTGCTCCAAGTGGCTGCGTTGGTTGGGGCCATGGATGTTTCCCCGTAGGGGTTTTACCACGTGAAAACATCAGTGTGTTGATATTTGATCTGGTTATGTGAGTGGTTACTGAAGGTTTTCATCCTCTATTGGAATACCTGTGTTGTCGAACATGGTATCAGAGCATGTTTGAAGACCCACTCCTGTTGTAGATCGAGATCGTGAAGTCGAGTTGCCTCATCTCCACTTTATGTTATTTGTGTACATTTATGAGCTGAAAGGACTGTTCCATTGCGTCTGGAGCACTCATTTCAGTCAGGAAGACTTTTCATTTCACTCGAAAAGGTTTTCGTTTGCCCAAGATACGACCATTATAGTCAGATCCGGAGGTATAAAGTTTGAATACGCATTTTTTTAAATTTTTACAAAGTAGTATTTTGGTTTTATTTTGGTTTTGTTGCTACTCTTTTAGATCTGTGTATTCTCTTTGCCCCGTTCCCTGTGCGATCTTGGAAAATCATAAACAGATAGGAAAATGTGCATCTTCCAGGTAAACTAACCGAGATCTAACCCTTCTTGTCATCGAGAAGCAAAAAAAATTTCTTATGTGAAAAGAGTTTTTTTTTTTAGCAAGCTCTCCAAGGTTGTCTTCCACAACAACAACACCCCTAATCCTCCTTCTGAACATTACAATATGTTTTGCTAGATTATTTGGTTAAAAATTGCCTTATTAAGTAAGAGGTCTTGAGTTCAAGTCTCTCTTTTGTTACCTTTTTTTAAAAAGTTCATGCTAAAATTGTAAAGTGTATTTCACTTCAAGTCTAAAAGTGAATCACTATAAGTAGCTTTAATATTTTATTTTAGAGTTATTTATTTTGCATGCAACTTTTCTGTTATAAAGTAACTTCATTGTAAAAGTGATCCCCACTTCTCTTTATAAAAGTGGGTCACTTCGTAAAGCAACTTACACAGTCACGTGGTAATTTGGTTACCGATTGTGCCTTTTTTAAAAAGGGCATAACTCTAACATTGGAAGTCCATTTTTAGTGCCGTTTTTTTTAAAACTGCATAACTTTTCGAGCTCTTTCCATCCAGATCATCAATTTTAGTTTTCAGATCCACAATATATGCATGTTTAATATGGATTCTACAAGTACTGTCTTGCTTACCAGCAACAACTACTTCCAATGGAAATCTCATATGGAAGATTTATTAAAAAGTAAAAGCTTGTACCGGATTACCTTGGGAAAGGAAAAAACGCCCACTGATGCTGATAAGAAAGCCAAGTGGGATAATAGGAATGACGAAACACGTGGAATAATCGGAATTTCCATCTCTCCTGATTTAAGGTACCACACTCAAAATATTGATGACCTCAAAGAAGCTTGGGACACGATTGAATCTGTGTTTGGTAAACTCAATATTATTCGAGCACAAAAGTTAGAAAATCAAATACTGACCTTAAGTCCAAATGATTTTTCTTGTCTTGGAGACTATCTATCTAGGTTTAAAAAATTGAGAATTTTATGTGAAGAATGTAAGATAAAGATGGAGGAAGAGCGTTGCATCTATCTTATTATTTCTAAGCTAGGTAGTACATATTATGTGTTTGTATCTACCTTTTATGCCATGAGAGAGGCTCTAGGGGAAGAAGCTTATGAAAAACCCAGTCTTGAGTCTTTTTGTGCTTCTTTGATTCAAGAGGAAGATAAGCTTGTACAATTTGGAGTGATCAACACTGTAGGTCCCTCCAACAAAGCCTTATTTTCCCAACAGAAAGATAAACCCAAGTATCCCAATAAGCAACATCCTCGCTACAACAAAAAACAACATAACGTTCCCAAACCTGCTTAGATAGCTTCAGCTCCTACTGGTGACAAAGGAGCAAAATATAAAAGTAAGAATAGTAACAAACATTGCAACTTTTGTAATAAATATGGTCATGATGAGTCCAAATGTTTCAAGAAGATGGCATCTTTAGAAGTAGCGATGAAGAAGCACAACATCAATATTGATTCTACTTCTTCTTCTCACAGATATGCACTTTCTGCCTCTGGTTTATCCTTCAATTCAAAATCTACTACTACTTCTTTTGTTGATGAGTGGCTTATTGATTCAGGAGCATCTTATCATATGGCTAAGCATAAAGCCATATTTTCTACTCTAAACGAATGTAACACCAAGAAAATATTTGTCGGTGATGATAGATCACTTAGTGTTGTAGAATCTGGAACAATTAAAGTAGATAATGGTCATTTCAATGATGTATTATGTTTTCCAAGTCTTTCTTGTAACCTTCTATCAGTATATAAAATCACTCATTCAGGTGAAGGTAAAACTGTCGAGTTTTCACCTCACCAAGTTGTAATCAAGGATCTAAAAGATCCTAAGCATGTTCTTGCAACTGGAATTGTTGATGATATTACTAGGTTGCACAAGTTTGACAACCTTGGGTCATCAGTTTTTGTTGCTCATAGCGATGACTTGAGAAAACTTTGGCATGAGCAGTTTGGTGATCTAAACTATCACTCATTGCAGCAACTATGTAATGAACAAATGGTGACTGGTCTTCCTCTTGTTTCATGCAGAGATGGTGTTTGTGCCGGTTGTGTTCTCGGCAAACATCATCAGGACAATTTTGACAAACGTGCTTCTTGGCACGCCTCGGGTCCTTTGCAGCTTGTTCACAGTGATTTGTGTGGTCCACTTTCTTCTCCTTCTTTTTCTGGGTGCAAGTATTTCTTAACTTTCATTGATGACTTTTCCAGACGTACTTGGGTTTACTTATTAAAACTCAAGAGTGAAGTTTTTGACAAGTTTTTGGCCTACAAGGCCCTTGTAAAAAAGCAATCTAGACATCAAATTCAAAGGTTAAGAACAGATAATGAAGGCGAATATGTGAACAATAATTTTACAAGCTACTGCACTACACAGGGAATCCAAACGCAACACACTATTCCATATACACCACAACAAAATGGTGTTGCTGAGAGAAAAATTGCACATTAAAATAAATGTTAATTGTATGATCCAATCTAAGGTATTAAGTCTAAAGTATTGGGTGAAATCCATCAGCTGTGAAAATTACATAGTAAATCGCACTCCCATAAAGGCTCTTAAATATATAACATTGGAAGAAGCTTGGACTAAAATGAAACCAGATGTAAGTCACTTCCGTGTATTTGGCAGTATAGCATGGGCTCACATTCCTGATGAGAAAAGGAAAGCATTGCAGCCTACAAGTGAGAAGTGTATATTTGTTGGTTATTCTGAAGATGTCAAAGGTTACAGACTTCTTCAATCACATTGTAATGAAAATATTATTAGAAGAGATGTTAAATTTGATGAAAATCTCTTGGCCTGTGAGCCTAATTTGACAATTGTGCCTTCTTAGGCCTGCGATCCATCTTTGGTGTTTGTGCCTTCCTATGATCTTGTTTCTTATTCAGATGATGACAGTGAGGATGAAAATCCACCTCCACCTTCTCACGCTCCTCCAGATGAGTCCTTTGAACCTGAACCAACACCAGCTCCATCACTTCCTAGATGGGTCCGTTCAACACGAGAAGCAGTTGGTGATCTTGTCAGTGATCCTTTATATCAGCGTCAGACACATTCACAGTTCCAATGAGCCTCTTCTCTTTTGGCTCAAGTTTCATAAAATCATGATCCAAAGACATTTGCAGAAGCTTCCGGTCATCCAGATTGGGATACAATAATGAATGACAAGTATCACTCTTTAATGGAAAATGCTACTTGGGATCTTGTACCTCTTCCATCTTGGGAGCTATTGCACTTTCTTCGGCAGAAGTAGAGTACCGAGCAGTGGTAAATGCAAGTCAGGAAGCCCTGTGGCTTCAACAGATCCTTTCAGAGTTTGGATTCCAGCACCAGCATCCGACCAGCCTTTGGTGTGACAATCAGAGTGCCATCAAGCTCGCCAAAGACCCAGTTCAACATCAGCGTAGCAAACACATCGAGCTACACATGCAATTCATCAGAAATATCATTCATGATCAAGTTATTGAAATGCTCTTTTTCCCTACAAAAGATTAAGTTGCAAACATCTCAACAAAGTCTCTTATAGAAGAGAATTTTTCCAAACTTCGATCTATGTTAGGAGTTCAAGAAGTTGTCATTAAGGGGGGATAGGCTCTAATGCCTCCTTCCTTCTCCTATTGTGTCACTATTGTAACTCCTTCAATCATATTTCAAGTTGTTCTTAAGGGGGGATGTTAGGATATTTAGACACTTAGGAGTTAGTAATATCTACTTGGTCTATTGTGTTGTTAGGTAAAAGTGTGTTTTCTAGTGTGTTTCTTTAGTATGCATTACTATGCATTTGTAGTTAGGAAATCTGACAGTCACGATATGTTCCTGACATAGAGTGATCCGACGGTTCATACTCTCCTATATCTTAACGACCATTGATCTGTTGAAATTACTAAGACAACTGAGAGGGGGGGGGGGTGAATCGATTGTTGTTGTGCTTAAACAATTTTAAGTCTATTAAAACATTCTTAATATTTCTTCAAGTGATCATCAATATTATACAACATATGGAAAACATAAATAATGAGCATCAGTAACACATAAGATATACACAGAGACAGATTTTCACGAGGAAACCCATAAAGGGAGAAACTTCTTCTTCGAAATGATAGGCAGTAAAATAAGTTCTGTACATCATCTATAATTGAGCACCAAATCAATGTGAGGCTACTACCTCTATTTTACAAGATCCAACTTGTTTGAGAGCACCAACTCTCTGGTTTCTCTAGCACCCACTAGAAGGAAGCACCAACTCCCTGAGTGTTCTAGCACCAATTGGATGGAAGCACCAACTTCTAGTTACACAGGCTCCAACCTGTATAACAGAGAACACTTGTTCTCCCTTGCACCACCCTGCCACCCTGGTTTTTCTGGCTGTAACCAGATGGAAGATACAACTCCTTGTGTTCAAGCACCCACTTGAACCTCTGAGGACAACATTCCTCCCTACCACCCTTATTACAAATAAATGATTGAATGACCAACAACACAGATAAATCAATTCTTACCACTTCTTCATTGTTCTGCAATTCTTCTCTGCTACACTATTCTTCTGCTCTGTTCATATTTGGCTTGACTTGTTGTCTCTTTCTATCTATTCTTTCTTTTTCATTCTCATGCTCTTTGATATGTGCACATTCTTCTCTCTTCACCTTTTCTCCTCTATTCAACTTCTGTTCCTTATCTCTGAGCTTTCTTCACACTGCGCATACTATAATTTTACCTTTCTATAGTTCAACTCATTTTTCAGTCAGAACAACCAACTTTGCATAGTCGTCTCATATCTCCTTTTATTCACACACGCCTCAGCAACCGAATCATCAACCGTCCAAGAACCATGACTCTGTTCTGCTAACTGAATTATAACTGAACAATTAATCATGAAGAGAAAGAATAACCCTTCGATCATATTCCTGATTAACCTGCATCGTTGGATTATAAATGATGGGTCTCGCGCTTACTCCATATGCCCACTGGCTATGACCACGGTCCTAATCAAAATGCCTTTCACATTTCGTCAATTCTTGTGATGAGATATCTTGACGCTCCATGTTGCGATCCCCGAAACTCCAAAAAAAGGAGCTTAGCTGGACTAGCTTTGATCATTTCGGCATTTTGTGATTTCGCATGTCGCGAATTCCTGTTGTGAGGCATCTCGACTCTCCAAGTCGCGATATCCAAAATGGAGTTTAGTTTTTAGCGCCTTTCGCAATTTCTCATTTTGACATTTCGTGATTTCACATGTCGCGAATTCCTGTTGCGAGGCATCTCGACTCTCCAAGTCGCGGTCTCTGAAATGGAGTTTAGTTGTTAGCGCCTTTCATAATTTCATATTTCAACATTTCGTGATTTCCCATGTCGTGAATTCATGTTGCGAGGCATCTCGACTCTCCAAGTAGGGATCTCCGAGATGGAGTTTAGTTGTTAGTGCTTTTCACAATTTTTCATTTCTGCATTTTGTGATTTCGCATATCGCGAGTTCAAGAGGTTAGGGAACCCTGTCCCTTTGACTTTCCAGTCAACAAAATGACGATATTTCACCACGTGTCATATGGACCCAACGGTCTAGATCTTATCATGATTTCGAAACTTCACTGGCCTTGGTCGTGTCTGATCAACGGTCCAGATCAATCCTCGATCTGACGGCTAGGATTATTTCACAATTTCGCATATCGCGAGTTAGAGAGGTTAGAGCACTCCTTCCTTTGACCTTTCAGTCAACGAAATGTTGATCTGTAACTACGTGTCCCTCTCGAAGATGGACGGTCCTCCTGCTTTTAGGATTTTGTAAGCCCACTTCACCTTGCACTTTAAAGAACGTGTAGGGTCTCCTAGATCCAATGTCGGTCGGTCCTCAGGCTCAGATCTGACGCATGAGATCTGTTCTCTTCTACTGCACGCTCCTCATATCTGAATTTAGATTTGACAATAATCGGGAAATCTGAATGGGATCCAATGATCATTGTTGCTCTTCACTTTTGAACTTTCCATTTCCATGCCATTATCCCTATGGTGTTGGTCGTGATCTTTGCCATCAATGACAAACACACATACTCTTCCTCTGTCTAAAAACATGCCAACAATCTCCCCCTTTGGCATTGATGGAAACCCCTTGAAGAATGTCCAACTATACCACTGTAGTATCCTTGAAATTACCACACTTTCTCCCCCTTGACATCAATGTCAAAGAAGAGACACGCTCCCCCTGAGCTGTTATAGTACATACTCCCCCTGTCAACTATGAGCAGCTTAGAAATACAACAGATATTCAATAAGTACTCCCCCTGACTAGGTGAATAGATTAGACGAAAGAAGTTATAACCCCCAACTTTTGATGAAGATATCCAAAAGGGGTCGCTGCTAACGACTTAGTAAAGATATCAGCTATCTGTTCTGTAGAAGGAATATAATTCACCTGAACAATTCTGTTTGTAACTTGTTCTCTGAGAAAATGGTATTTTATTGGTATGTTCTTAGATTTTGAATGAAGTATAGGATTCTTATAGAGACTAATGGCACTAGTGTTATCATGGTGAAGTGGAATGGGATCAGTGTAAGTTACCTTCAAATCTGCAAGAGTTTGTATCATCCATAAAATTTGAGTGCAGAAGTAGCAACAACAATGTACTCTACTTTTGTAGTTGATAAGGAAATAGATCCTTGTTTTTTACTAAGCCATGCTACTAATGAGTCACCCAGGAATAATTCTCCTCCACTGGTGCTTTTTCTCTCATCAACACAGTTTGCCCAATCTGCATCTGAATAAGCAGTTAACTGAAAATTCTGATTTTCGGGATACCACAGATCATAAGTCATTATTCCCTTCAAGTATTTGAATATCCTTGTGACAACTACCAAATGACTTTGTTTAGGAGTAGACTGATAACAACCTACCATTCCAACAACTTGCATTATATCAGGATGGTATGTTGTGATGTACAAAATACTGCCTATCATAGAGCGATATGTCCTTTGATTAACATCCAGTGAAATATCATCTTTACTTAACTTGCAACCAACCACCATAGGTGTACTAACAAGAGAGGAATCCTCCATCTGGAATTTCTTCAACATCTCTTTCAAATATTTTTCTTGAGATATAAAATTCCTGTAGAACTCTGTTTTACTTGTAAGCCAAGAAAATATGACAATTCTCCTATCAAGGACATCTCAAACTCTGTTTGCATAGAGTTAGCAAACCATTGGACAAATGATTCATTAGTACAACCAAAAATAATATCATCTACATAAACGAAAACAACTAGTAAATTATCACCTTCAGACTTAATGTAGAGATTGTTGTCAACAGTACCTTTCTTGAACCCTTTGTCTTGTAAAAATTTGTCTAGTCTATAATACCAAGCTCGTGGTGCTTGTTTCAGTCCATGTAAGGCCTTCTTCATCTTGCAAACATAATTAGGATTATCTGTCAATGAGAATCATTCAAGTTGCTCCATATATACTTCTTCCTCTATATCTTCATTAAGAAAAGCTAACTTAACATCCATCTGATACACTTTAAAGTTCTTATGGCATGAATATGCAAGGAACATTTTGATGGCCTCCAATCTTGCCACTGGTGCAAAATTTTCATCAAAGTCCTGACCTTCAACTTGTGCATACCCTTTACAAACCAATCTGGCTTTATTTCTAACAACTTGTCCTTTTTCATTCA
>JZKD02S1741087.1:19092-31041 GCA_000966675.3 Picea glauca | reverse complement strand
GGTGCACAGGAGGACAGAATTGTTGAATGTTCTATGAAAGGGAAACTCTGCCAGGTAGGCATTTAGACTATGTGCAGGTAGGCACAGGAGAAAAGAGGACTCTTTGAGTTATGGAGCTGGAGGAAGTATCCACTGAGGGATCTTCACCGGGTAGCTGAACACCTAGAAAGACTCAGCAAGAGGTTGTTTGATAAGGAAACCAAGAAGGCACTATATTCTCCATCTGTGTGAGAAGAAAGACAAAATCGCTTAGGGGTCTGAGTGGTTGAAGAAGATCAGAAGAGATAGCACCAACATATGCATGAGAAGACTCTACAGAGGTGCAGAAGTCAAAAGAATCCTTTGAGGAATCGAAGGAAGAAAGCTTAGGAGGAGTTAGCATTTCATATGCGTGGTGAGGTTCAAAGTTGAAGAGCTCGCAGAGGAAAAGGAGAACAAAGGTTGAGGCCTTTGGGAACTGGAAATTATTCCAAGTCTCAAAAGAAAGTGTAGAAGCTTAGGAGGGATCACAACAACCGTCGAATCTCACTCAGATACCCATCAGCCATTAGATCGGGTGAAGGCGCGCAGAGTTTACCCTCTAAAGGAGTGCAGTGAAGGAGAATGGATCTGAGAAGTTAGATCTAGGGCAGATACCTGAGAGTCGTCGGACCTACAGAAGTTGCCAGGGAGTTAATTCCTCGTAAACAGGAGGAGAAATCCCGACAAGGGGCGTAGCCATCGGGATAGCAGTCATCAGGAAATTGAGATTCTTGAGGACAAGAAAATCGAGACATTCCAAGTCTCGAAACATCAAAGTGATATGGATCATCTGTTAGCGGAGACACATGGAAGAGATCCAGTGCCCATCAGTACTTTGGAACATTCGAAAATCAACATTCCTGAGGACAGGAGATCGGGTATGTCCATAGTGAAAACCCCGATATAATCAGAGCCATCCATCTGTTGGGATAGGTGGCAGAAATATGAAGAGAGTCGGGATATTCGACATCAAGAAATCGGAGTTCCTGAGGTCGACGGAGTTGGGACATCGGAAGTTTCAAAATCCCAGAGGAATTGAGACCGTCCATCTGGAAGGGACGAGTGGAGGAGATCGGAGCTATCGGGAAAAGTCCCGACAGGAAGTTGTTGATCGGCGTTTGGGTCATCGGGATATCGAGGATCCTGGTGACAAAGTTCTTACGCATTTTGGAACCACGAAGGCCGAAACCCCGATGAGTGGCAGCCAGCTGTTAGCAAGACAGAAAGGAAAGAAGGAGCCACTGGGGGAGCCAGCTGTCAGTGTATCGAAGAAGGAAGGAAACATCGTTTAAGAGGGCCAGATGTCAACCTATCGGGATTCGAGGATCGATGATACCATGAGCCAATGCATTTTGGCATTGGAAACCCTGAAACCCCAATGGGAATATAAGATTGAGGTCACAGGGATAGTGGTCACATGGGTCAGGGGCTTAACCAGGAGGGCTAACGCAAAAAGAGTGCGTCGGGATTCGAGGAATTGCGAGTCCTGAGGACGTCTGCATTTTGGCATTAAAAAGTCTGAAACCCTGATGGGGACCCAAGGCTGCGGTATTGTGAGATAAAGGTCACGTGGACCAAGAGCTTGGCCTGGAGGGAGAACATGAAAAAGATCCCATTGGGATTTTCATGTCCAAAACCCCGACAAAAAGACATAAGGTTGTGGTCTTATGGGAAGTGGTCGCATGGACCAAAGGGAATAGCCAGAGGGGATAAGGCCAGATGAGAACTCATCAGTGATCGGGGATTCAAGAGGTAAAGAACTCTTGATGATGGGAAACACGAAACCCCGAACCCCGATATTACATTCCCTGTGGAGAATTTGTCCATGGTCGTTCAGAAGGTCGTGACAGGGTGAAGAAAAGACCTGTGGGTCAATTTTCGAAGGGATGCCATTTGGGAGTCCAAGGAGCTAATTCGGCTCGAAGAGGGTATTAGAACGATCCTGTGAGTGGGCGAGGAGTTTGTCAGAGGAGGTAGCTCGTGCCTGCATCAAGTGGTATCAGAGCAGGAAATTCATCTGTATATTTCAGGTGAAGGAAGACAGAGTTGTTGGGGACTCTGTAAGGATTTTTTGCAGGTAGGCAGCAGTCGAGAAGACAGTTAGAGAGACTGTAGGAGGATGAAGCTGGTAGAACTCTTAGTGCGGAGTGACAGAAGTAGATTTTCCAGGAAGGCAAACAGAGGCAGCAACATGGCTACTGAAGGCCGTAGGTATGCTGGGAGGAAAGAGCTATGGACCCAAGAAGATATAGATGAAGAGCTCGCTGATATAAAGAAAGAAATAGAAAATATTGCATTGAAGATGCAGCAGAAAACCAAGCCAATATGGGTGTATGAATGGCCCATGAAGGAAGCCAAAGGAAAAATGGCCAGTCAAGGAGTTGATGGTCAGAAGACAACAGAGGTTGTTAACAGGACGATTGAGGTATGTGAGCCAGAGACTAGAAGAGGTCTCGATGATTTTGAAAATGAATTAGGATTAGCTGAGGATCTCAAGGACTGCCAGGAGGGCAGAGATGAAATTCCAGATTGCCAGGTGGGCAATGAGATGAGATCACTGTGGGATCTTAGAGACTATCATGAGGATAACCAAGGAATTTCACATTGCCAGCTGGGCAATGGTATGAGGTCGCTGCGGGATCTCGAAGACTGCCACGAGGGTAGAGGAAGCATCTTAAACTACCAGGTGGGAAAAGATGATCATTCGAGACTGTCTGAAAGTCTCATGGACTTGGAGGCGAGTTCAATTCAGCAAGGAGTGTTGATGAATATGGGATCGGTTGATATCATAGTCTGCGAGGAGGGAAACAGAAGCATCCCATATTGCCAGGTGGGTAGGGATGGGAAGATGAGACTATCTGTGGGTCTCATAAACTCAGAAGTGATTTGGAATCAACCAGGGGAGCTGACAGAGCATGTGAGCTCAAAGAGAGATTTGGATCAGCATGTGCAACTGACAGAAGAAGATCAGGATGATATTCTGATGATTGGAGGAATTGGAGTATTCCTACCATGTGCCCAAGAGGAGGCAGAAATCGGTGTTGTAGATGTAGCAATAGTAGCAGAACAGTCGGTTGAGACTGTGAAGGAGGAATTGGAGCAGGTATTTGATACTTCCCAAGAACAAGAAGAAGAAGTAGATGAAGAAAAGGAGCATTCTGAGGAATGGCCCGATGATTTCAGCCAGGGAGATGAAAGGAAAAAAGATGTAGCACTGAAGCTAGCAGCAAAGGAATCCAAAGAGAAGGCAGGCAGATTTATCACTCCATGGGAGATGGAGCTAGAGATGTTGGAGGATTGGCTGAACAATCCAGGGCCAACAAAAGAACTGACAGAAGTTGAGCTATCAATAAAGGTGACTGAACATAAAATGATTCAAAGGGAGACTGCAGAGCTGAAGTCTGTAGCAGAGTGGCAACTTGAGGCCACAAATGAAGATGAAGAGGATGGAATGGGAGATCATGATGATCTGCTCATGTGCCAAAAATTTTTGTAGCTGAGGAGATTGCAAGAACAGGACCAACCACTAGAGCAGCTAGATACAGCGATCGAGGAGCTCAGGAAGCTGATGTTGGGGTCAGTAAGAACTGCCAGCAAGGAGAGGCTGAGCAGAAAAGAAGTAGCAGCAGTAGCGCAGAAGCAACAACATAATGGTGTAGAAGGGAAGCTCCACATATTTGTTTGGGATCCAGGAGCATTTCCAACAGTTGAGAGGGGAAGCGCATGAGCAGGAGCTCATGATTTTGAAGCTAAGGAGTTTGATGCAGGAGCATCTCTCCATGTCATCCATCCAGCCAGCCAACCACATCGAGCGCGTGCATTCAAAGATGAAAGGAGAGGCGCAACCTCATTTGAAAGATGAAATGAATGTAATTAAACGGTTTAGGCTATTCATCCAGGAAGTCGTGCCTTTTTATAGGCATAGAGTAGATCAACCTTTAATGTGTGTAATGGCTGAGATCTAGATCCGATTCTAGACTAGACAGCCCATTTGATGTAATTGAATAGTGTAGGTAGGTTTGGAGGGAAGCGCTCGAAGAGCCCCCTTAGGTAAAAGAGATTTTCATATCTCATTTTGGAGTAGTTGTAGTTGTGTGAGGATATACATGTAGAGAAGAGAAGAGAAGAGCCAGATAGAGCTCAAGAACACCTTGTAATTAAAGGCATTTTCCATTTTAATACAAAAGAGCAGTTTTTCCTGCATTACTGTGTGTTTTGTGGATGTTTGTGTGTGTTCTCTATGTATGATGTAGATGTATGTTATGTTGATACATTCTGCAGGAGTTGTTTGGTTTCAGGCTTGAGAGGTATTTGAGGTTTCATGTCAGGAGGGCATGATAGAGTGTTGCGGTCTCTGAATACAAGTGCACAGAGGTTGCACTTCTGAACACTGCGGGTTCAGAAAAAGATGTGTTGTGGCACATAAACTAGAATCAACAACTCAGGGAAGACCTCAAGGTTTTTGAACACATTGTAGGAAAGGTTGTGTATGAGAGACACATTTGCAGACAAAATTCTACTGTGAATTCTGTAAAGCTCTTCCAAGTGGGCATTGAGCACAGGCACAAGGTGTAGTTGGAGGAACTCTATTACGAGTTCAGAAGGGAGAACCAAAATCATTGAGGATTCTGTAAAGCTCTGCCAAGTGGGCATTGAGCCAGTGCAAGGAGTGCACAGAAGAAGGACTCTGCTATGAGTTTAGGAAGAATGACTAGAATCACTGAGGTTTCTGAGAGCTCTGCTAGGTGGGCATCGAGCGAGTGCATAGGTGCACAGGAGGACAGAATTGTTGAACGTTCTGTGAAAGGGAAACTCTTCCAGGTGGTCATTGAGACTGTGTGCACGTAGGCACAGGAGAAAAGAGGACTCTTTGATTTCTGGAGCTGGAGGAAGTATACACTGAGGGATCTTCACTGGGTTGTTGAGCACCTAGAAAGACTCAACAAGAGGTTTTTTGAGCAGGAAACCAGGAAGGCACTATATTCTCCATCTATGGGAGAAGAAAGACAAAATCCCTTAGGGGTTTGAGTGGTTGCATAAGATCATAAGAGATAGCACTAGCATGTGCATGAGAAGACTCTGCAAAGGCAGAGAAGTCAAAAGAATCCTTTGAGGATTCGAAGGAAGAAATCTCAGGAGGAGTTAGAATTTCATACGCGTGGCGAGGTTCAAAGTTGAAGAGCTCGTAGAGGAAAAGGAGAAGAAAGGTTGAGGACTTTAGGAACTGGAAATTATTCCAAGTCTCAGAAGAAAGTGCACAAGCTCAGGAGGGAGCACAACAGTCGTCGGATCTCACTCGGATACTCGTCAGCTGTTGGATCGGGTGAAGGCGCACAGATTTTAGCCTTTGAAGGAGCACAACGAAGGAGAACATATCTGATCTATTAGATCTGGGGCAGATACCTGACAGTCGTCAGACCTGCAGAAGTTGCAAGGGAGTTAATTCCTCATAAATAGAAGGATAAATCTCGACAAGGGGCGTAGCCATCAAGATAGAAATCATCAGGAAATTGGGATTCTCGAGGACAAGAAAATCGAGACATTCCAAGTCTTGAAACACCAGAGCAATCTGGACTGTCTGTTAGCAGGGACACATGGTGGAGATCGAGCACCTGTCGGTACTTTGGCGCATCGGGAAATCATCATTCCCATGGATAGGAGATCCAGTAAGTCCATAGTGAAAACCTCGATATAATCAGATCCATCCATCTATTGGGACAGGTGGCAAAAATTCGAAGAGAGTCGGGATATTCGGCATTGGGAAATTGGAGTTCCTGAGGTTGAAGGAGTTGGGACATTGGAGATATCGGGAAAACTCCCGACAGGAAGTTTTTGATCGGCGTTTGGGTCATCAGCATATCGGGGATCCTAGTGAAAAAGTGTTTACGCATTTTGGAACCGTGAAGGCCAAAACCCTAATGTATGGAAGCTAGCTATTAGCATGACAGAAAGGAAAGAAGGAGCCACTGGGGGATCCATCTGTCAGCGTATCGAAGAAGGAAGGAACCGTCGTTTAAGAGGGCCAGATGTCAACCTATCGGGATTCGAGGATCAGTAATCCCATGAGCCAATGCATTTTGGAATTGGAAACCCCGAAACCCCGATGGGAATATAAGACTAAGGTCACGGGGATAGTGGTCACATGGGTCAGGGGCCTAGCTAGGAGGTCTAACGTGTAAAGGCTGCGTCGGGATTCGAGGAATCGTGAGTCCTGATGACATTTGCATTTTGGCATTAAAAATTCTAAAACCCGAATGGGGACCCAAGGCTCCGGTCTTCTGAGATAAATGTCACATGGACCAAGAGCTTGGCCTAGAGGGAGAACGGGAAAAAGATCCCATCGGGTATTTGAATTCCAAAACCCCGATAGAAATACATAAGGTTTCGGTCTTATGGGAAGCAGTCGCATGGACCAAAGGGCATAGCCAGAGGGGCTAAGGCCGGATGAGATCTCATCGATGATCAGGGATTCAATAGGTAAAGAACTCTTGATGACAGGAAACACGAAATCTTGAACCCCGATATTACATTCCTTATGGAGAATTTATCCATGGTCGTTCAGAAGGCCGTGACAGGGTGAAGAAAAGACCTGTGGGTCAATTTTTGAAGGGATTCCATTTGGGAGTCCAAGGAGCTAATTCGGCTCAAAGAGGGGATTAGAATGATCCTATGAGTGGGAAAGGAGTTTGTCAGAGGAGGTATCTCGCACCTGCATCAAGTGGTATCAGATTAGGAAATTCATATGTATATTTCAGGTGAAGGAAGACATAGTTGTTGGGGACTCTGTAAGGATTGTTTGCAAGTAGGCAGCAGTCAAGAAGACAGTTAGAGTGACTGTAGGAGGATGAAGCTAGTAGAACTCTTAGTGTGGAGTGACAACAACAGATTTTCCAGGAAGGAAAACAGAGGAAGCAACATGGCTACTGAAGTCTATAGGTATGCTGGGAGGAAAGAGCTATGGAGCCAAGAAGATATAGAAGAAGAGCTCACTGATATAAAGAAAGAAATAGAAAAGATTGCATTGAAGATGTAGCAGAAAACCAAGCCGAGATGGGTGTATGAATGGCCCATGAAGGAAGCCAAAAGCAAAATGGCCAATCAAGGAGTTGATGGTCAGAAGACAGCGGAGGCTATTAACAGGATGGTTGAGGTATGTGAGCTAGAGACTGGGAGAGGTCTCGATGATTTTGAAAATGAATTCGCATCAGCTGAGGATCTCAAGGACTACCAGGACGGCAGAGACGAAATTCTAGTTTTCCAGGTGGGCAATGAGATGATATCACTGCGGGATCTCAGAGACTATCATGAGGATAGCCAGGGAATTTCACATTACCAGTTGGGCAATGGTATGAGGTCACTACAGGATATCGAAGACTGCTAGGAGGGCAACGAAAGCATCTTAAACTGCCAGGTGGGTAGAGATGAGCATTCAAGACTGTCTGAAAGTCTCATGGACTCAGAGGCGAGTTCAATTCAGCAAGGAGTGCTGATGAAGATGGGATCGGTTGATCTCATATTCTACCAGGAGGGCAGCGGAAGCATCCCATATTGCTAGGTGGGCAGGGATGGGAAGATGAGACTATCTGTG
Source organism: Picea glauca (assembly GCA_000966675.3). Lineage (NCBI taxonomy): Eukaryota > Viridiplantae > Streptophyta > Pinopsida > Pinales > Pinaceae > Picea > Picea glauca. Next base: position 23,432 of record JZKD02S1741087.1, on the reverse strand, counting down.
GGTCTCATAAACTCAGAAGTGAGTTGGAATCATCCAGGGGATATGACAGAGCAGGTGAGCTCAAAGATAGACTTGGATCAGCATGTGCATTTGACAGAAGAGGAGGAAGATCAGGATGATATTATGAGATTGGGGGAATTGGATTATTCCTACCATGTGCCCAAGAGGAGGCAGAAATTGGTGTTGCAGATGCAGCAACAACAGTAGAACAGTCAGTTGAGACTGTCAAGGAGGAATTGGAGCAGGTATTTGAGACTGCCCAAGCACAAGAAGATGAAGCAGATGAAGAAAAGCAACATTCTGAGGAATGACCTGATGATTTCAGCCAGGGAGCTAAGAGGAAAGAAGTTGTTGCACTGAAGCTAGAAGCAAAGGAAGCCAAAGATCAGGCAGGCAGATTTATCACTCCATGGGAGATGGAGCTAGAGATGCTGGAGGATTGGCTAAACAATCCAGGGCCAACAAAAGAACTGACAGAGGTTGAGCTGTCAGAGAAGGTGACTAAACAGAAATTCAGTCAAAGGGAGACTACAGAGATGAAGTCTACAACCGGATGGCAACTTGAGGGCACAGATGAAGATGAAGAGGATGGCATGGGAGATCATGATGATCTGCTCATGTGCCAAAAAATTTTGCAGCTGAGGAGACTGCAAGAACAGGACCAGCCACTGGAGCAACTGGATACAGTGATCGAGGAGATCAGAAAGCTGATGTTGGGGTCAGTAAGAACTGCCAGCAAGGAGAGGCTGAGCATAAAAGAAGCAACAGTAGAAGCGCAGAAGCAACAACAGAATGGAGCAGATGGGAAGCTCCAGATATTTGTTTGGGATCCAAAAGGATTTCCAACAGTTAAGAGGGGAAGTGCATGAGCAGGAGCTCATGATTTTACAGCTGAGGAGTTTGATGCAGGAGAATCTCTCCATGTCATCCAGCCAGCCAGCCGGCCATGTTGAGCGCGTGCATTCAAAGATGAAAGGAGAGGCGCAACCTCATTTGAAAGATGAAATGAATGTAATTAAATGGTTTAGGCTGTTGAGCCAAGAAGTCGTTCATTTGTATAGGCATAGAGTAGATTGGCCTTTAATGTGTGTAATGGCTAAGATCTAGATCCGATTTTAGACTAGACAGCCCATTCAATGTAATTGAATAGGGTAGGTAGGTTTGGAGGGAAGCGCTCAAAGAGCCCCCTCAGGTAAAAGAGATTTTCATATCTCATTTTGGAGTAGTTGTAGTTGTGTGAGGATCTGCATGTAGAGTAGAGAAGAGAAGAGCCAGAGAGAGCTCGAGAACACCTTGTAATTACATGAATTTTCCATTTTAATACAAAAGAGAAGCTTTTCCTGCATTACTGTGTGTTATGTGGATGTTTGTGTGTGTTCTCTATGTATGTTATAGATGTATGTTATGTTGATACATTCTGCAGGAGTTGTTTGGTTTCAGGCTTGAGAGGTCTTTGAGGTTTCATGTGAGGAGGGCATGACAGAGTGCTACGGTCTCTAAATACCAGTGCATAGAGGTTGCACTTCTGAACACTGCGGTTTCAGACAAAGACGTGATGTGGCACATAAACTGGAATCAACAACTCAGGGAATACCTCAAGGTTGTTCAACACCTTGGAGGCAAGGCTGTGTATGAGAGACACAGTTGCAAACAAAATTCTGCTGTGAATTTTGTACAGCTCTTCCAAGTGGGAATTGAGCACAGGCACGAGATGCATTTGGAGGAACTTTGTTGTGAGTTCAGAAGGGAGAACCAGAATCATTGAGGATTATGTAAAGCTCTGCCAAGTGGGCATTGAGTCAATGCAAGGAGGGCATATAAGAAGGACTCTACTATGAGTTCAGGAAGAAGGACCAGAATCACTGAGGATTCTTAGAGCTCTACCAGGTGGGCATCGTGCGATTGCTTAGGTGCATAGGAGCACAGAATTGTTGAACGTTCTGTGAAAGGGAAACTTTGTTAGGTGGGCATTAAGACTATGTTCAGGTAGGCACAGGAGAAAACAGGACTCTTTGAGTTCTAGAGCTGGAGGAAGTATCCACCGAGGGATCTTCACTAGGTTGCTAAACACCCAAAAAGACTTAGCAAGAGTTTGTTTGAGCAGGAAACCAGGAAGGCACTATATTCTCCATCTGTGGGAGAAGAAAGACAAAATCCCTTAGGGGTCTAAGTGGTTACAGAAGCTCAGAAGAGATAGCACCAGCATGTGCATGAGAAGACTCTGTCGAGGTGCAGAATTCAAAAGAATCCTTTGGGGATTCGAAGTAAGAAAGCTCAGGAGGAGTTAACGTTTCATATGCGTGGCGAGGTTCAAATTCAAAGAGCTCTTAGAGGAAAAGGAGAACAAAGGTTGAGGCCTTTGGGAACTCGAAATTATTCCAAGTCTCGGAAGAAAGTGTAGAAGCTCAGGAGGGAGCACAACAGTCGTCGGATCTCATTCGGTACCTGTCAGTCGTTGGATCAGGTGAAGGCATGCAGAGCTTTTCCTCTGAAAGAGTGCAACGAAGGAGAAAGGATCTAAGCTATTAGGTCTGGGGAAGATACCTGACAGTTGTCGGACCTGCAGAAGTTACGAGGGAGTTTAGTCCTCGTAAACAAGAGGAGAAATCCTGACAAGGGGCATAGCCATCGGGATAGCAATCATCGGTAAATCGGGATTCTCGAGGACAAGAAAATCGAGACATTCCAAGTCTTGAAACACCGGAGCAATATGGATCATCCATTAGCGGGGACACGTGGTGGAGATCAAGCACCCGTCGGTACTTTGGCGCATCAGGAAATCAACATTCCCGCGGATAGGAGATTGGGTAATTCCATAGTGAAAACCCCAATATAATCAGAGCCATCCATCTATTGGGATAGGTGGCAGAAATCCGAAGAGAGTCGGGATATTCGACATCGGGAAATCAGAGTTCCTAAGGTCGAAGGAGTTGCGACATCAGAAGTTTCAAAATCCTGGAGGAATTGGGACATCCATGTGGAAGGGATGCGTGGAGGAGATTGAAGATATTGGGAAAAGTCCTGACAGGAAGTTGTTGATCGGCGTTTGGGTCATCAGGATATCGGGGATCCTGGTGATAAAGTGTTTACACATTTTGTAACTGCAAAGGTGGAAACCTCGATGAGTGGAAGCCAGCTGTCAGCATGATGGAAAGGAAAGAAGGAGCCACTGGGGGAGCCAGCTATCAACATATCGAAGAAGCAAGGAACCGTCGTTTAAGAGGGCAAGATGTCAACCTATCGGGATTCGAGGATCGGTAATCCCATGAGCCAATGCAGTTTGGCATTGGAAACCTCGATGGGAATATAAGACTGAGGCCACAGGGATAGTGGTCACATGGGTCAAGGGCCTAGCCAGGAGGGTTAACACGTAAAGGGCGCGTCGGGATTCAAGGAATCGTGAGTCCTAAGGACGTTTGCATTTTGGCATTAAAAAGTCTGAAACCTCGATGGGGACCCAAGGCTACGGTATTGTGAGATAAAGGTCATGTGGACTAAGAGCTTTCCCTGGAGGACGAATGGGAAAAAGAGCCCATCGGGAATTTGAAGTCCAAAACCTTGAAAGAAAGACATAAGCTTGTGGTTTTATGGGAAGAGGTCGCATGGACCAGAGGGCATAGCCAGAGGGGCTAAGGCCAGATGAGAGATCATCGGTGATCAGTGATTCAAGAGGTAAAGAAATCTTGACGATGGGAAACACGAAACCCCGAACCCTGATATTACATTCCTTGTGGAGAATTTGTCCATGGTCGTTTAGAAGGCCATGACAGGGTGAAGAAAAGACCTATGGGTCAATTTTCGAAGGGATTCCATTTAGGAGTCCAAGGAGCTAATTCGGCTCGAAGAGGGGATTAGAATGATCCTGTGAGCGGGCGAGGAGTTTGTCGGAGGAGATAGCTCGTGCCTACATCACACAATAAGGCGAGGTCCTTATTCCTTAGAGGCCCTTAGTCTCCCACAAGTTCACCTACTGGAGTATTGAATCCAGGGGTTATTGATGTCTACCAAGTCAGTCAAGAGGTGAGTGGCACCCTTGGAGCACGTAGTGCGTCCTGAAGGGCACGTCATGCAAGGGAAACAGATTAAGGCAAGTGGCACCCTTGGATCACCTAGTGCATCTTGAAGGGCATGTCGTGTTTTTGATGATAGAGGAATGAACCTAGATGGCCTTAGGACAAATAACGTGTTAAGAAATTTTTAAAACAAATTCCCTAATTAAATCTCTCCCTATACGGAAATTTAAGGTTTAAGTCTAAACTATGTTAGTGGTAAAATTTTATCTCTCTATAAAAAAAAATAACAATAATAAAAATAAAAATAAAAACCACATAAATAATAAT
>JZKD02S1741076.1:70321-95928 GCA_000966675.3 Picea glauca | reverse complement strand
TTATTGATAATATTATTAAAATTAAAATTATTTTTTATATTTCAAAATTGAAATAAATTATACAGAATTTTTATCCAGTTAAGAAAATACAATATTTTGTATCGTCAAGTTTAAGTATCAGGAGATATGAATGTAGAGAGATACAATTTGTATTTTATAAGCTTATAACTTTCCTTAGTTGGAATTAAAAAGTATGAATACACTGCATGAATATAGGAAAACTTTAAGAAAATACATATTATATTTAAAAGGATGAAAAAAACAAAGATGTCTGGCAACATGTCCGTACCTTATGACTTGAAAGAAACACAAATGATATCATAACAAACATTAATTCTAAATCAGAGCCTTTCAACATGGAATATTTCCAAGTGCTTTTCATAGTCTCTAGATACGGAGAAAATGAAAATGCATGCACAACTATATTCAGTTTGTAACTATGAGATTTTAAAAAGGTAATATTGATAAAAAAAATTCCACATAAAATTAATATAATCTGTTTTCATGTCAAACATTACATTGATAGTTTTTTTTGTTTTCATGGTCCAATCCAAAAACATAATTATATAGAAATTTTTCAATTTCCTTACAATATTGATGACTTATCCCAAGGGTCTAAAATAGGTACTTTTCAAAAAGTAATGAGACTTTTATACATAGATGTAGGCTTAAAATTATGGGACCACTCATCATTAACAAGAAACCAAAATATATAAACTCCCCTTAATACTTCTAAAACATCTTTAAAAACATATTCAAGCCCTCATGGCCTCCTTCCCACTGATTATATGTTATGCTTCCTGAATGTTTTATAAGGGTCTGTTTTGATAGAATATCTGCCTCTTGATTCTCTTCTCTATATACATGAGAAAAGGATATGTTCATGAAGCACTTGAGGAGCTCATTAATCATGTCCTTCCAACATTCTATAGAAACAACCTATAGTGCACCTTTCCTATTAAGCCAATTAATGACTATTTTCGAATCCCCTAGAACAAGAATATCTGTAATTGAAAGCCTAGATGCCAATGTTAGAGAAGCCCAAACTCCCATAAGTTCTTCTCTAGTATTTGTTCCTCTTCCACAATTTAAAGTCCATTGGTAATCTGTGTGATCGTTGATCTTAATGACTCCTCCTGCACCACTTTAATCTCCATTCTACTGAGTTGCCCCATCAAACCACCCAATGTTTTTATCTTCAGGAATTGCAAAGACTGAACATCTAGAAAGATAAACTTTTTCCTTTGTCCTGTGACTGGACACCGCTTCTAAAGAAAGAAAAGTTGTCTTCTGAATGGAGGGAGTCCCTGACTCAAAAATAGCCAAGTTTTGTTCAAGCCTAATAAACCAACAAGTATAGGCTAGCAAGGTTGGAAAATTAAAATTCTGATTTGCCCAGTTTTCAAAGCACTCACTCACCTTCGAGTCATTCCATCTTGTAGAGAACTTGAGAGCATATTTGATCCTTTCCCAAACTGAAAGAGTAAATGGACAGTTAACAAAGAGGTGTTTACTAGATTCCCTCTTACCTTTGCAAAGGTGGCAGATTCCTGGCCCCATCCAACCTCTTTTTTGTAATTTTTTCCAAGAATTTTATTTTCAATCACTAGCCAGACGAAAAGGTTGATCTTTTGTGGGTAGTCCCAACTCCACAGTTTTTTCCTCCAGCCACCAATTTTGTTTTTCCAAAGTTTTGAAACAAGGGCGTTATACACATTTTTTACTGTGAGCTGGCCTGAGTTATCACCACTCGTCCATTTTAATTCATCCGATATTGCAATGAGCTAAATCCCTGATCCAATCAGGTTCCTTCTATACCTTTCCCATTCTGTTGCTAAATCGCCCTCCAGCCCCAAATCTGTGCTATCTAACCAGTTTGAACAAATCATGCTTTGTGAGGGAACTCCTCTCGCTTGATAAAGAAAATATACATTTTTTTTATCAAGAAAGAAAACCAATTCAGTGGACAAAATGGATTACTTCCCCAAGCCCAGAATTTCGTCCTTCCCGACTATTATGGAGTCTCTCGATCCTGGTTTTCAGGCAAGCCAATGTAAGATCAGAGGTAATGTATTAAAGATATTTTTCCATGTTTGGGATCCTTGGGATGTAACAAAGGAAGTCGATCTCAACCAAGTCGTCACAAATCCATGAGGTAAATACTTATCCTTTATCACCCGATGCCAAATACCATTCTTCATCAATCCTCTCCACAGAGTATTAGTCGCTAGAGCCCTATAGAAGTAGAAAATGTTTCTCAACCCCCACCCTCCATATTTTTTTGGCTTCGTAATGGTCTCCCATCTGCATAAATGGTAGCTCTGTTTTTTCTTACTTCCTGACCAAAGAAAGGAAAATACAAGTTTGCAGAATTGATTTAGAACTGTTGTCGGGATGTGAACCAAAGCCATCCAATAGACTGTCTGACTCTCTAAAATAGCTTTAATCAGCACATATCAACCCCCTAGAAATAGCCACTGATTGCACCAATGACTTATTCGGTTCTCGAACTTTGTGATGAGCCATTGCCAATCCTTCGTCTTGTAGCTATTAGGTTTTAAAAGGAAACCCAAGTATCTAAAGCCTTCTGAAAGATCAATGAAGTTTTAATGGAATAAGGCTTTTAAAGCTTCTAGAGTGTCCTATTGAACTCCAAAGTGGAGAAAATAATACTTTTGGACGTTTATCATCAGACCCGTCGCACAACGAAAAATATTAAGGATTTTATTGATTTCCTGCCATTCTAGGATCAAAGATTTTGACATTATTAGAACGTTATCCACAAAGAGAAGATGAAGGATATTAATAATCCTAGAAACCTTTATCCCTGTCAACTTTCCTTCTACTTGTCCCTTTTTAAGAGAAAGACTAAGGCCTTCCATCACAAGAATAAACAAGAGAGGTGACAATGGACATCCATGTCTTAACCCTCTACCACTCTAGAAGAAATTTGTTGCTTCACCATTTATCAGAATAGAATAAGTTGTTGACATTACACAGCCCATGATCTAGTTTGTGGTAAGAAGTCCAAAAGCATATTGAAGGAGCTTTAACTGCAAAAAAATCCCAATTTGTGCAATCATAGGCCTTTTTCAGATCTAGCTTCAAGATAATTGCTTGTAGTTTTTTTTCTTTTATATTGTGCAGACACTCTTGAGAAATGCCTATAGCATCTAAAATATGTTGTTGTCCCTTGACCAAGTGTTGAGGATCCTTGGTCATGTTTGACCTATTTTTGGGACTTCGATAGTCTGTCGAAGGCAGAGCGCAAGTTGAAGCGGAGATCGCGGGATCTCGGCCCCTTTTTAGGGATTTTTGGGTTTTGTTCTTATGTAACAAGTATAGGGATGTCGGCCCATGGGTTTACCCATGTTTAGGCCCTTTTTGTAATGTATAAATAGGAATCTAGGCGATGTAGGAAGTAGTTCGATCTATGTGATTGAAGAGAAGCTAGATACTGTGCTAAGTGCAACTTGTAAGTGCTTTGTGCATGTTATGTTGACAACTTGTAGAGCTAATTGCAAGTGACTGTAAGAGACTGTGAAGAAGATTTGCATTGTAACTCAAGGAAGGAGGATCTAGCAGAGTGCTCACAGATCTCCTGTCCTCTGCAAAGTAATATATCATGGCTCTGTGCATGTAGAATATTGAGAGAAAGAAATAAAGAAGAAGAGTTGGTGGATGTAGCCCCAGGGTGGGGGTGAACCACGTATACCTTGTGTTGTGGTTGCTTAGTGCTTTATGGTTTTTCTCTTGTTTATGTGGTTAAATGCTTAGTGCACTGATATATGCCTAGAAGAATCTAATGTGATAGCTTAGTGCTGAATAATCTGAATGAATTCTAGATCTGATCTATGTTGGTATGTTGAGTGCTGGAATCTATTGGATCTGTGTGAATACTGCATTGATCCATTATTAGGGTTTAGCTATGTTGTAAGCTAAGACTAAATATTAATGAACTATAATTGCTAAGTGCTCTATTAAGGTGTTACAATCACAGATTTGTGTCCCAGCTAAGGTTGCAGACATCTGAGTCCTGCAACCACCCTTGCCTCTACCTTGGGTGAGAATTCATCTTCTTCGCAGGTGTTGCCAAAAGGGCCGGTAGCTAGGGTTTTGTTGGTGCATTGTTGTAAGCCTTGAACCCTGGGTCTGCCCCTGTGCTAACAAATGGTTTCGTTTTTGGGACCTGAAACTGTGATTGTTGGGAACAACATAAAAGAGGAATCTCTATGCGTAGATATGTTGCCATAGTGCGCAGTATTCTACTTGACCTGTGAATTTCTATTCCAAGAAGAAAAAGTTAGATCTGAAGAAAAGAGGTAAGACCTGAAAGCTTTTTTCTCTGATAAAAGTAAAGTAAGAATTTTTGGTTAAAGAGGTAAGATATTAAAGCTTTGTGCTCTGATAAAGGTAAGAAAAGTGAAAGGTTTTGATTGAAAATGTAAGATAAGTGGAAATTTTTGTTTCAAAAGTATGGATCTGGGTATGTTTGATAAATTTTGTCCTAGCTTGAAAACTAGGGCACAATTAAATGAAAGAAGGTTTGATATGAGTAGATTTGACAAAAATAATGAAAGATATGTTATTCCTATGCATAGAAAGAATGTTTGGACTAACAAATGGATGCAGGACCCTATAAAGATTTTTTTGCAGGTTAGCTACTATGATCCTAGTGCGCATTACATGAAAGGTTGGGGATCATTTCAAAGAAAAAGAAGATTAAACCTTTGTTACAGTTGCATAAGACCAGGACATCTTGCTAAGGAATGTCCTGGTAGAGTACCTAGTTGTCTTTGTTGTAAATCTACGGATCATGAAGTTTTAGATTTACCTAGAATGATTTCTAAGCTTGGAAGAATGAATATGAGACAAGAAAACCCTAAGGAAGATCAAGAAATTGAGACCATGGCAGAACCCCAGAAAAAATAAGAGAATATCTTGCTACAAATGAAAGAAACCCTGAATGATCAAAAGAATATCAAATTATCAAAGATCTTCAAAGGAGAAGAGCGCATAGAAGCAAGAATAAGAGACTTCGACATTGAATTTTTCCTGGCTGAAGAAACATAGGTAAATATCATGATAGAAAGAACTTGGGAAACTTTAGGAAATTCTGTTGTGATTCCTTCATTGGGAGGAATAGGATTATTTAGAGTATAGTTGATAACCCTATGTGGAAGACTCACCCAGATATCTATGAGTGCTCATGAAACTTCGATAGAGGAAGGTTTTGAGGTTGTTAAATTTTTTGAGAACAATGCCCCATTTGATATATTACTAGGAAAACCTTGGATTGAAAAGGATTAGGCCAGAATAAAAGAAGAGGAAGTATTAGAGAAAAAGAAGCAAGAATTAAAAGATTTCATGACTAGGAGGATAACACACTTGATTGAAGAATAGGAGAACATATCAAAGCTACTTAGAAGTAGAAACTTGGATGTCGAAGTTGAAAGAACACAAGCAGACTCACAGACGAGTAAAACACCTAACCGAGATAGAGAAGAAGTATTACTCTCTAACCCTATGAAAGAATCTCAACAACGCGAAGCTACTATGCCAAAAGGAGATAAGACTTAGAATGGAAAGAGGAATACCGAGACAAATGTCACCAGGAAGAAGGCTAGGAAGCTCAGTAAGAAGAGAGAAAAGATAGAAAAGTTACAGAAGGTTCTAGAGGGGACTTTGCTGAAGGAAGGTTTGCAAGATTGGAACTTCGCCAGGATATCAGAACAATGCAACATGGCACTTCACCATGGTGAAGAGATATAGCCGTTGGAAGCATTATAATCGTTAGATCAATGTCCCAAACATTTAGAACAACGGTAATGGCCTGAAGACTCGCCATCAGACTGTTGGGACCATGCCGCAATGGACATAACCGCATTGATGAATGCCTCTCATCTGTTGGAGAGATCCGTTACATCGTGTCTACTTAGTCTGTCGACTGTTGCACCGAGAAAAATTTTGCGAATTGTATCCAAGCCAAATCATTGCTACCGCACTGTGTTTATTGAGATCAACACTTTTTCCATTACATTGCGCACTCATTCATCCACCCAAGTTATCTGATCCTGAGTGTGTATGTCGGACAAGCTCAACACCGCAGAGAAAGTCGTCGAAGAAGTTCTCATCGATCTCATGTACGAAAAAGTAATTTCCGTAGGTATTCAAGCGTCATCAATGAGAGGAGTGCAAGCCTCTCCATCGACTTCTTGTGGATCCAGACCATCCTGACCGGAAGCAGTGAAGAGACCAAAACATAGAGATGAACTAGAAAATGTGAAGTTTATCCTGACCATCCTACCCGACTACATCCCGCCTTTGGTTGGCGCGATGAGTCGTGATAGTGCCTCGAGGGACTTTGATTACACCATGGTTACTGTGTACCTCCCGAAGGGAATACGTGCAGTTAGAATGCAGTAGGATAAGATCACGATGTTGCAGTTCATCGACTTCAACCTAGGAGACCGCAATAACCATAGTATGCTCTCTCCTTACAAATACTTGACCAAGACGAAGGGGAAGAACTCGAAGATAATCCCCCAACCATCAACTATGAACCTCACACAGTCCACCCTCTTGAATGTAATGAATATTCCACACTTTGGAAGGCACGAGGAGGTTAACGCCTATGTTAAACTCCTACTCTCATGCTACCATGGCGGCTACCTATGGCTAGACTGATGCATCATAGTCGATCCGATGTTGATCCATAGGATCATAAGATTGAGCATGCAGGGATCCGACCCATAGGACTTCTACCCAGGAAAGGCTATAGATCACGCATTAGCACTGAAGATCAAAGACACATATGGAGATGTATAAAATGGAATGCGAGGCTACAAGGTAGCTTCCATCTAGAATGGTGTAGTGCACTTGGCCTCCCAGCTAATCACAGGAAAGATTGTGAGAAAGAACTGACCTACACAGGTCACATGATTCATTGTTAACCTTGCCGAGAAATGTGTAGAAGGACTCTAGATGAACTGGGTGAAGTACTTGGTCAACCAGCCGGAATTAGACTACCGCGAAGCTCAGGATCAAGGCTATGAATTCCACTTTAGCTGGCTCCTGATCCTCATTGCATTTATCTCTTGACAGATGCTGGAAGGTGATACCTTCCCAAACATTGAGCCGTTCGCTCCGAATTTCACCACACTCTGGTACTCGAGCGATATGGGAAAATAGTGGCAGTTAAATGTGATATTTCATACATATTATCTGCAACTGAAGAGGGCTATCAAAGTTGTCCTAGCATGATGCCAAACACCCTGCATCGGTTCCGACCCCTCGTAAAGTTCCATGCATATCAACACTTCGTTTATATCACCACACATGCAGATGAGCATAAATAAGAGCTTCATTCATACTACAAGCTCACAGAGGAGGACCTCAAAGAGATAACCAAGGACTGGTCGACATAGCTCCTTGTCCCCATTGAACCCGGAGAAATGTCAGACCCTGAACTAATCAACAACTCGAAGACCACTCATGAAGAAAATGATACTCATGGACCCAACAGAAGGAAGAAGCCCGAAGAGGTCCAAAACTTGAGCAGTGCATCACAAGAAACGCCTTCAATATCACCTGGCTGAGGAGGTAATGACAAACAAGATCAAGAAGAGACCAATGGAAAAGAAGATCAACAGAAGCAAGGTGAAGTAACACCACCTAGGGATCCTGTTGATGAGACTAATCCCTTGAAGAAGAGGAAGGTTTCCCCCACGAAACCCACTTCCCAAAAGAAATCCAGAGCCACCTTGACTAAGATGCAGACTGTGCTCATTGTAGATGACTTTGACTTCATCATCACAGCTGTAGCAGATGTCTCGCAGGACATCTTGCAGAAACATGAATCCAAGAAGGAGGATATGTATGATAGTATCGAGGTTGAACTTAGAGGGGTACAAAAGGCCCTTCAATCCAGCGGTGCAGTATCCATTGCACCCCCGCCATAAGAAGAACTAGAGTTGGGATATGAGCCTGCCCAACTCTGTATACTAGCTGATGTGACCGAAGCTCACCTTTTTTGAGCACAAGCTGAGAAATACCAGGCCACAACAGCCCTGAAACAAGCCCAAGAAGAAATGGTAGAGAAATGCCGGGTTGCTCAAAAGGAGAAGGATGACATTCAAACCAAGTTTGAAGAGGAGAAAGCACAAATCCAGCAGGAGAAAGAGCAGTTGCTCGTAGAGCAGCTTGAAGTCAAAGAAGTAGTTGAAAGAACACTTTTCTCTGTGACGGGCTTAGAGCCAAAGGAAGAAGACCGAGTGGAGCATCAAGTAGTGCAACTCACGGAAGCTATCCAACAACTTCAACAAAGAATAACAGACTTAGAGTTACAAACAGTTGTTAACACTCCGCCAGATGTATGAGATCAAAGAGAAGCAACTGCTTGAAGCACAGTTGAGAGAATCAAGGCCCTCGCCATGGATTGTAAACAACTAAGTGATAGTAGTGCCTAGACTTATGAGTGAATCACTGAGGATCCTGAACTGAAGAAAATGGAGTCACAGATCCAGGAGGAAAAGAAGCAAGCATAAACAGTGTAAGCGCAGTTGAATCCCATGTCAACCATTGAGAGGATGAAGCGATCCCAAGAACAACTTACTTCCCAACAGCAGGTCCACAACATTCAAATAAAATTCATGGAAGTGACTCAGAGGCTCCAACCAATACAGGATGAGGCTTGCCAACTATTTACAGATATTGAAGGCTAAAGAGAAGAACTGGAGCAAGTAGTCACTGCAGCTAAACAACACTTAGAGTTACCTGTCAACGAAGCAGTTATCCAAGAGTTCGTCGAGTAGGAGGCTGTGGCGCAACAACAAGTTGAAGCAGCTTGAGGCTTTTGAAGTAGAGATACCTAGACCAGAGTGACTCGGGATGAGTCACAGGTGAGTGTTGGGGGCCTGTTGGCCCTTGACCAAGTGTATAGGATCCTTGGTCATGTTTGATCTAATTTTGGGACTTCGACAGTCTATCGAAGGTGGAGTGCAAGTTGAAGCGGAGATCACGGGATTTCAACCCCTTTTTATGGATTTTTGGGTTTTGGGCTTATGTAATGGGTATGGGGATGTCGGCCCATGGTTTTACCCATGTTTAGGCCCTTTTTATAATGTATAAATAGGAAGCTAGGTGATGTAGGAAGTAGTTCGATCTATGTGATCGAAGAGAAGCTAGATACTGTGCTAAGGGCAAGTTGTAAGTGCTTTGTGCATGCTATGTCGAGAACATGCAGAGCCAAGCGCAAGTGACTATAAGAGACTGTGAAGAGGCTTTGTGCTGTAGCTCAGGGAAGGAGGATCTAGCGAAGTGCGCACAGATCTCTTGTCCTCTGCAAAGTAATATATCATGGCTCTATGCATGTAGAAGATTGACAGAAAGAAATAAAGAAGAAGAGTTGGTGGACATAGCCCCAGGTTGGGGGTGAACCACGTATACCCCCTGTTGTGGTTGCTTAGTGATTTATGGTAGTTCTCTTATTTATGTGGGTAAATGCTTAGTGCACTGATATAGGCCCAGAAGAATCTAATGTGATAGCTTAGTGCTGAATAATCTAAATGAATGCTAGATCTGATCTATGTTGTTATGTTGAGTGCTTGAATCTATTGGATCTGTGTGAATACTGTGTTGATCTATTATTAGGGTTTAGCTGCATTGTAAGCTAAGACTGAATATTAATGAACTATAACTGCTAAGTGCTTTGTTAAGGTGTTACAATCATAGATCTGTGTCCCAACTAAGGTTGCAGACATATGAGTCCTGCAACCACCCCTGCCTCTACCTCGGGTGAGACTTCATCTACTTCGTAGGTGTTTCCAAAAGGGCCGATAGTTAGAGTTTTGTTGGTGCATTGTTGTAAGCATTGAACCCTACATCTACCCCTATGCCAACATCTGTCTTCCCTTAAGAAAACCTAGTTGTTCCTCAGACAATAAGCGAGAGAGAATAGGCATGATTATCCTAGCTATAAATTTTTCAATAATCTTATAACATAAATTGCACAGGGAAATTGGACGAAAGTCACTAAAAGAGTTGGGAATATTTTCTTTTGGAATAAATGATATGAAAGTTGAATTGATTGGTTTGATAACCTCACCTATGAGCCTAGTCTCCTCCACAACATCAAGAAAGTCCTACCCTACCAACTCTAAAAAGTGTAAAAAAATTTCGACAGTCCACCCATCTGGCCCTAGACTTTTTCCCTTTGAAAAACCTTTTAGTACCTCTAGAATTTCCTCACTGGAACAAGGATTTTCAATATTTACAACTTATTCCTCTATAACTAATCTTGGAAACAACCTAACTGTAGCTATCTGATCCCCAATGTGATTCTGTCCTGTATCCTGAAAGAACAATTTAAAGAAATTTGTCACTTGATCCTTTAGGGTCTCCTGGCCTGTATGAACCTGACCAACTTCATCCTTTATCTCCTAGATGTGTTTTTTGTTCCTTCTGTAGCTTGCAAAATGATGGAATATTTTTGTATTCTTATCTCCACTTTTTATCCAAATGGCCCTGCTCTTTTATCACCATCGTTCTTCCTCATCCAACAATTTTTTTTTGCAGTCGATCTCTAAAAAAATCAATCATTGATCATATTATACGTTGTACATTCCTTGGTTATTTTGAATATAGTGTGCAGTTAATTCTACTTAAAGAATATCCATTTCTATCTTATCATGTAAGAATTTTTCTTTAGACCAGGACTGAACCCGATTTTTTAGATGTAATAGCTTCCCCACTAATCTCCTTTGCACTCCTATAACTTGTTGTAATTGTGTATCATTCCACACTTCATGGACCATAGTGAAAAAATATTCTTTGCGCAACCATGCTGGGTTTAAATTAAAATGGTGTGCAACCGTTGACATCCCAATGCCCAATTGAGGTAAGACTGGATCATGGTATGAAATATAAGGATATTCTACCCATGAACTGTATCTCATCATTGACGGAATAAGATACTCTGCAGCATAGACTCTTTTGAGTCTTTTAGCAATTCCATAATATTCATATCTACCATTATACCATGTAGGAACCAACTCAGCAGGGGCCACATCAACTAACTTATTTTTTAAAAATAATTCCTTAAAAAATACTGTCAAAGAGTCTAGAAAAGTTGTTGTACCCCATACCTTTTCTGAATTTATCGTAAAATTCATGTCCTCAACCATTATCAAATAACCATCATCTAACAAGCCCCTGCCATCCACTTTTTCCCAGAAGAGCTTATGATCTATACAAGGGCCGTAAACATTCATAAGGGAGATATTCCTTTTACCCACTAAGTTGGAACCTGACAAAACAATACCACCGCAGCTTAGGACAGGCAATAAATCAAATAATTTGGGATCCAAAGACACCAGGAGGCCACCCGAATTCCCCACAAAACTAACATCACAAGTCACCCACTCCAGTGTGAGAGCATACATAAAATTCCTTCCCTTCTCCTTCGCCACTAGGGTCTCTTGTAGGAAAATTATATTCGGTAAAGTTTTTGTGATAAGTCTATGTAGGGAGGCCACTTTTAGGGGTTGTCCTACCCCTCTGATATTGATAGAGAGGAGGATCATGATTTGTCCCTTGCAAGGGCTTTCATGCCTCTAAGCGCCTCTTGATCAATGTTGGAAGAAACTTGCTTAGTCGAAAAGGAAATGTTCGACCCTTTCTTTTTGTGGGCACTTCTTGTTTTGATAGGTGATAATTCAAGCCCCAATCCCCTCGACCATGCAAGGTTATTTACATTAGAAACCACATCACAAGAAGGTTCCCTAGAAACACCACTAGAACCATCCCTAACCAAAATTTCCTTCCCCAAATAGGTCGGAATTGGAGTAGGGCTAGAAGCTTCTATGAAAGTAGGAACCATAGCTGTAATCATCCTATCCAAGGATTGGTCACTAGAGACTGATTCTCCATAACCTAGGAAATGTTTGAATATTCCACTGTCAATGGCTTAGTTAGTTCACTTGTACTCATCTCTTGAGTAGTTACAATCACAGGTAAAGGCTCATTCCAAGCATCGAAAGAGTCTGAAGTCTCTGGTAGAGACTCAAAATACTTAACCTTAATAGTCATAGACGTGTGTAACAAATCCAAATGGAAAAAATATCTAGGTGGTCTCTTTCCCATGCAGATAAGGTTAAATACAAAGATGGGAATAAGTTTTTAAGCTTACCTATGAAGGTGGTATCCAGAGATTCTGGAATTTCCGCGGCCCTCGCACTAGAATAAACCCCCAACTCCTGCGTGTCCATCCTCGATGTGTAACAGTCAGATGGAATTTCCTCCAAGGAGTCCTCCCCAACTATATCCCTGAAAACTTGATGACAATCCCTCTGTAGGTGTCTTGTTCGCCTACATAGTGTACAACGAAATGGGATACCCAAATAATCCAATCTTTAAACAAGTCGGTGAACCCTCCACTCTATTTCAAGTGTTCCCATAAGTCTTGCATGGATGTCCACTTCCACTAGTACCTTTTCCATCCTCTTGTCCTGTGACTGCAATGCTATTTCATCAAACTTGATCAAATGACCTAAAACATTTCCAATCGCCTCCAAGGCTTTGATGTTCCACAATTGGAGAGGTAGGCATGGGAGGAGGACCCGAAGGTGGCAGTCGCTAAAATATCCGTTGATGGGTCAAACCTAATGTGCCACCTCTTCAACATCAAAATACCACCCTCAAAGTCCCATAACCTATCTAAAATACAAGCTTAATCTTCCATACTTTTAAACACAAAGTCAAACCACCCTCTCGGCAAGGTCAGTAATACTGAAGAATAACCCAGCAAATATTCCCAGGTACAACGCATCCACTCCACAATGGGCATATTGCAAAAAGACCAGTATGCCAACCTTCCCACTAGAGCACACAGAGAAATATTGCATGACTCTTCGAGGCTCACATCCATTCCCAAAACCATTTTATGTTTTGTTTTCTTAGGCTTCCACACCCACGTAAGACGCTTCAGACTTCTTTGCTTTCCTTTAGAGCGACCCCCCTGAAATTTTTTTTCCTGTGCGTATGAGATAGTCTTCAAAGCTTCAATATTATACCCATTACCCTAGAAATCCTTCACCTGGTCTTCACACTCAATGAGAAAAACCTCAGAGACTGCACCAGGCATAATATAGGCTTTCCTATTGTGTGATGAACCCAACACTCTATGAGGATGGTGAAAATGCTTAGAGCCATAGGTAGAGTGAAATGGTAACTTCCTCGGGTGTTTTAGTGGTGCATTAAAACTCCCATTAAGTGAGCACCTGCAACCTTTACTCCTGCATAGCTCGTCCATCGAGGAGAGGAATCATGCATGCTCCCAAGGCTCCTTGTCAGTCGTACTCAAGAGTGTGTTGACTTCACGATCTATACAAAAGTTTCCACAAAACCTTTAGCGTCTTCCACCTCAGGGGGAGATAGATAACAACATTGATAAATTACAAGGGGTGATACCTGTTATTGTATTTGGAAATTACAAAGTTGAACACTATGGAGATTTTAAAAAGGAAACATTGATAACTTAAAAGGGGGATACTTGTTATTAGTCCCTACCATAGGCATAGAGGGACTATAGTGATCGATAAATCGTTGAATTCGTATTAGTCTGTCCTTTGACCACAAATATTTCCATATTATCTATTGTTGGAACCAGGGAACTGAAAACATCAATTTTTATATAAAAAAGCACCATATTTGTCATGATTTGATTGGACAAGGGATTGGAGGTCTTATTGTTGGCTTCACTATTCTCAATGTTATATATGTTGGCATATCCAAAGTATTTGATCGTATATGGTCTTTTTGAATCATGTATTTTCTTATGCATTCATCGAAGGTGGATTAATGCTAGCATTAATTTGAATGTTTGGTTTAGCATTTTATGCTAGTTAAATTTATGGCAATGTTTGATATGGTGGCATATCGAAAGTTTGGCCTTCCAATATATTGTCTGGTGTTCGATCTATTGTCAGTAAAAATACAATATTTTTCTTGGGATACGTCAGAGACCTACCACATTGAATTTTTTTCTTAAATGTATACAAAGCATTTATGATAGACTTAAATGTTTACCTAACAGGCTTGGTAGTGTTGAATGGTTACTTAATAGGCTTGTTACAAGACATTTTCTTCCATTTTTAAAATTTATATGCTCCAACAACATTGCTGGCTCACTGGTCCATGCTTGTTTTTTGCATGTCACTGATCTTTTATTTGCATGTTATTGTTGTTCTTGCTTGCCTGTTCGTGTTGTTGCAGTTTGCATGTTTCAGTTTCTACAATCGCGATTGGAACAACATCGTTCCTAGGGGTTGGTTGCTGCTTGCTTCTTTCTTTACTGTATGTTATTTATTGTTGCTTGATTTGACTTTGCAGGGTTCCAGTCCTGCGCCTGCAGTTGGGCCTTATTTGCAGGGTTTCGGTCCTACACCTGGAATTGGGTTCTTATTTGTTGCTTATTCTTGTTTTCCTAGGGTTTGCAATGTTGGGATGTTGCATTTGCAGTTGGATCTCTGGTTACATTTTTTTGCAGAGGAGTTTGCATAGAATACTATTAAGATAAAATAACAGACTAAAAAATTTGAGGCGATGTATATTGCATCTCTTATGCGTTGAAGCAGAGTTTTTTAGCCTCAAAGTATATTTAATAGTTTCCAATGTTGTTTCCATGGATTCTATGTTGCTATGGTTTCATAGTTGTGAGAGTGCATTTTGCTGTGTGGGAGATATAGCTGTTCTCTCCCTTTTATTTTCCTCTTGTAAACTGTGTTTCTGAATCTATAGTTTCTCGCGTTTCTGTGGTCATTCCGACCGACCATTGTTCGGTTCATAGTTAGCCAGTTTTATGGACACGACTTCACGGATAGTTTCTATCGAACTACGATAGGTCGTGTTCGATGTATACATTAGCTTTCTCAAATTATTTTTCTTTAAAAGAATGGCTCTTGGACAGAAGAGAATGCAATTTATGAAATTATAGGTTTCCTGGACAACATAAGTTAATGATCGCGGGTTCTTGGGGTGGTGGGTTGAAAATTGGGCTTCTGTTGTTTTGTGCCCTGCAAATAGCACGTAGAGTTCTACAATGTCATGTTAAGTGTATACATTAGCCTTCCTGAATTAGTTTTCTTTAAAAGAAGGGCTCTTGGACAAAAGAGATTGAAATTTATGAATTTATAGGTTTCCTGGATAACATAAATTAAACATAGGAGATATGTAATTTTATAAAGTAGATATATAAATCATGCATGGAGCCATCATCCCATACTTAGCCAGTTTTTGCATCGTGGGTTCTCGGTTTAGCCGACTAAAAATTGACAATCAGAGAGTTCCGCAATATACAAATTGACAATCAGACTTGCAGACTATTTGAATTTTAAGGGCCTCGTGTCCAAAAAATTTAGCATTCTCAAAATAGTTTAGTTTACATACATTTTACATATGCTGGTGGACAAAAACACACAAAAAAAATAGCAAGCATTTTTTGGATTGCGAGTTGTCGGGGTGGCGGGCTCTAAATTCGGCTTCTGTTGTTCTGTGTCCTACAAATAGCATAGAGATTTCTGCAATATACAAATTGACAATTTGACTTGTGAACTGTTTGAATTTCAAGGGCTCATGTCCAAAAAAATTAGCATTCTCGAATTACTTTTCTTTATGTACACTTTACATATGCTCGTGGAGAAAAAGAAAAAAAATAGTAGTACCGTCTATTACATAGGGATTCATCCCCGCTACCTTCACCGCTTCCCAATACACATTAAATATGCTTTCAAAAGTCAGAACCGACCAGACAGGTTAAAAAAGATGGGCTTTAATAACTGGAAAACTTGAGTACATCTCCCATTAAAATGAATAGGCAGGCGAACATTATGGGATCTGGTAATTTCTTTTTGCTTGCATTTTGAATTTGCGAAAACAATTTTTTGTTTTGTTTGTTTTGCTTGTGTAGTTTTAGTTTTCTTAAAAGCTTTAGCATAGTTCATGAACGTGTCACCCACAGAGGCCTTGAGGTCATGTCCCTCTTTAATATTATTCATATCTTAGATGTCAGATTTGAGAATCTGCTCGGATATGGGAATTTTAATACGTGTTGCTAGTCACTATTCAACGTACATATTCAAAAAGATTGGCATTAATAAGTGAAAATATCGAGAACATCTGTCATTAAAACCAATCAACATAAAATCTATGGAAGGTCATCTAGTGTTTCTTTTAAATACTTATTTCCATTTCTCTCTATCATCAAAGAGTTGCACTTTAGGGTTCCTTCGTTCTAATGTTCCTAGTCATGGACATGTAAGACAACTTAGAGATGCGGTTGAGGGGAAGATGAAAGAAGAGAGACTGGTTTTATGTGACGTGAGGTTTGAGTAAAAAACACTATGTTATACAAGAGAAACTTAGAGAGGATGAAAAATAAAGAACAAGTATGTTATGGTTGGTGTTCTCACTATGTTCGATGCTTTGGTTGGTTGAAAAGGCTGCTTGGAGATTTGTTTGTTGAACTTCTTTGTTTTCTTGCTGGGAATTGTAATCTATTTTGAGGTTGCGTGCAAAATAGTTCTTCATTTAAGTATGTAGCTTCTTCCAACAACACAGATTTGGCAAGTGTATCAGATTTTATAGATCCTAGAAGAATTTGTTTTCCTCGGGGGCTGTGCATTTACAGTGGCTTGCAAAATGGCTTGTCATGTTCGTAAATGACGCGAAATATTGCTCCATTTGCGAATGTAACAAGAGGCGGGTAACATAAACTGTATGGGTGGATAAAATGACACATTATCACTACAAAAGTTTCTATTTCAAAGTTTGATGAGCTACATGTGGGTCTGGTAACCGACTTGACAGAAAGCCATGTTCTTTGTCAAAATTTGTTCAGTTTCCTTTGGATGTAGTTGCAGAGTCCACATATTTGGCATCACCTCCAAACATTCCAAACCTTTCTGTGAGCCTCCATACCTCCACTGCTATGAGGAAATATATATTCTAATGCCATCTGCAACATTTGATACACTTGCCATACCTATGTTGGTGTGTTCTGCAGGATTTGATGCACTTGCCACGCCTCTGTTGCCCGAAGAAGTTATGTACCTCAAAAGACTTGCATTTTGCATTTTGCATCTGGGTTGAACGTTTCTTCCAATATACTATAATAAAGAAAATAAGTTCAACATACAAATCCTGAGACATACTTTTCAACCAAACAAATGATCGAATACAGGGAGAATACCAGTCACTACGTACTTGAATTTTTTCCCCCTGCCATAGCTGTTGTGACATAAAACAACTCCATCCACTTTGAAATCAGCTTGGATCACATTTCTAAGTTATCTTGGATGTCAAGGGTCAGGAACATTGGAAGGAAAGAACCTTAAACCCCAACTTTTCAATGACAGAGGGAAATTAATACTTGACAAAGAATGGAATGTTGAATAAGCATCCATTGCAAGCAGACCATATCTGGAAGAGACAAGGTATTCAAAAAACTGGGATAGATGTAGTTGGCAACACCGATTAAGTACAAAACCCAAAATTGATATTCAACTCGTTTTTTATGAATAAAGAGTTTGAATGTCAAGAAAACTGTCAAGAAGCTTCATCAATGTACATATTTCAGTATTTTCCAATTTCTGGTATTTGTTTTAATTGTATTTTGTACCTTCTTCCCCTGTGTCGTTAAACATGAACAACAAGCTTTACTTTCTACTGCACACTACTTCAATCTAAATAAAGACCAGTCTATTGTTTCTTTACATTTTACATTTAAGAATATTTTTTCATAAGCGGATCAACTATTGATGTAATGTTCCTGTTCAGTATGTTGGATATATTGCAGCTTCTTCTATTTGATAATATCCATGCATATATACTAATATCAGTACTATTGGAATAAATAAAAAAAACTTAGACAATTATGTTTGGGTTTGCGGTATTAAACAACTATGTTCCTTGTTCTGTCATATACATCTTGCAGCCAAAGAACTTCTGTAGTATGAAATTTATGCTTTAATTGCTTAAGTCACACCAAATATTGATTGCATTTAATTTAATTTAGATATTGATGTTTATGGAGAACTGACGTTTTCTTATCTCATTGCATTAAGAAATACAAGATGAATAGATGATAACGAGTTTATCTCGTTGAGACCAGAATCCAAATTCATGTTTCTTGTTGCGCTATGTACATCTTGTAGTAAAAAATTTCATGCTTTTAACGAAATTTGCGAATCGAAGAGAATATTGCAAATTGGGAGATCAATTGCATTTGAAACAGAAACAATCCATTCATATATATTAGTATGAATACTATTCAGATAAATATGAAAACTTTCTCCATTGATAGATACTAGTATGAATACTATTGAAATAGATATCAAACCTTTGTCTTGGCCAATACTTAGGTAGTTATCTGGGCACCAGGCCTCGAGTTCACAGTACCCAACACCTATGTCCCCTGTTCCATCATACACATATTGCAGCCAAAGAACTTCAATGATCTGTAGTTAATGATTTTACTAGTGAGAACTCAGTAGGGGTTCGAAAACATTGCCATTAATAAACAGAAAAGTAAAGGTTTTTTCGACTGTTAGATACTTATCTCTTTTCCCCTTTTGCTTTTCCCGTCCATTATGGCTTTCTATTTTTATACTTAATAATCTTTCTATGATGGGCGGTTGTAGGGTTCGCACGCTGACATATCTTCATCTCCATCTGTATCTTCACATGACAAATCCGACCAACCGCTATACCTTTCCATACCTAGGAAATTTTGTGGTCGCGGTTGCCAAATCGGTGCATAGGAACTGGCCTTTTCTTCTTCCTGCTCGTTATTGCTTTATAGATATATACTTAGTTCCCTTTCTATGGTATCTAGTTCTAGAGTTGGAAGGATGACATGTCTTCATCTCCATGTATATCCTCACATGAGGGATCCAACCAACCGCTGTTCCTTTCCATAGCCAATTTTATGGCTGGCGCCGCAGGGACGACGCTTGCGAACCCAACTCCTTATCGTTCCGGTATATACATATTGCACTCAAAACATCTATGATCTACAATTTGATCATGGGTTCCTGGTATACATTAACTTTGTTCAAAGTATCTGTTGCTGCTTTCCATCCCCAACAACTTCACGTCCTTCCTGATATACATCAACAATGCTCTTACTAGTGACAAGTGGACACAGTGGCACGAAATATACTTCCATGATCTCCAATTTATGCCTTAATTGGTGAGAAATCAGAAGGGGTTTGAAATCATTTTCATTAATAATCAAACACTAGATGTTCTTCGGCGAGATACTTTTCCCTTGTCTTCTTCCCATGTATTATCGATTTCTAGTTATATACTTAGTCGCGTTTCTATGATTGTGGGTTCCAATGTTGGCGTGTTGACATATCTTCATCTCCATCTATATTCTCGCATGGAGAATTGGACCTCCCACTGTTCCTTTTCATATTTAGCAAATTTTATGCCTACGGTTGCCGAGTTGGCGCAATCCAACTCTGCTGCTTCTTGTTCCGTCATCTACATCTACCACTCAAAATTTTTGTGATCTACAATTCCACTGTGAACTTCTCCATCCTTTTTCCCTTAGTTTCTTCCCGTGTCTTATGGGACTATAAAATATGGACATGATATTTTATAGAGCATGTACGGATTCCACATTCCATACTTAGCAACATTTTGGATCGCGGGTTCTCGGGTGGGCGGGCTCAAAATTGGGCCGCCATTGTTCTGTGCCCTACAAATAGCACCCATAATTCCCCGATATACAAATTGACAAGTGGACCTGTGGACTGGTGGACTCAACATTGCACTTCTATTGTTCCCTGTCCTCCAAACACCGCTCCCATTTTTGTGATATAGAAATTGACACATGGAATGTAGGGCTGGCGAGGTGGAGATCGCCATTGTTTACGGATGCTAATCTCTATGAAGTATCTAACAAAATCTAAAAAATTATGTTGAATACTAAATTAGCTCTTAGTAGTGACAACTCGACACATAGGTATGAAACAGTTGGGATTGCACCCTTCGTAGTATACAAATTGACTACCGGATTCTGACATCATCCACTCTTCTATGTTACATATTACAGATTCGAATATTGGGAGCGATACAATTAGAACGTCAGGGCCTCGCATCTTCTGCAGACACCTTCACAGCCTATTTTGGATCCTCTTGTTGCCGGATTCATGAAATGTGCAACCCCAGTGTTGGTGGGTTGACATATCTTTATCTCCATCCATATAATCACACGACGAATCCGACCGTCTATTGTTGCTTTCCATACTTGGCCAATTTTATGTCCATGGTTGTCGGGTTGGTGCCAATTTCATCTCCATCTATATCCTTGCATGGCGAATTGGATCGCCCGCTTTTCCTTTTCATACTTAGTGAATTTATGCCTGTTGTTTCCGAGTTGGTGCAATTGAACTCAGTTCCTTTTTGTTCTGTTATATACATCTTCCACTCAAAATTTGTGCAATCCCAACTGTTTCGTACCTCTGTGTCCAGTTGTCACTACTAAGAGCTAATTTTGTATTCAAAATAATTTTTTAGATACTATTAGATACTTCATAGGGATAAGCATCCGTAAACAATGGAAATATCCAACCCGCCAGCCCTGCATTCTGTGTGTCAATTTCTATATCACGAAACTGGGAGAGTTGTTTGGAGGCCACAGAACAATAGAAGTGCAATGTTGAGTCCGCCAATCCGCTTGTCAATTTGTATATCACGGAATTCTGGGTGCTATTTGTAGGGCACAGAACAATGGAGGCCCAATTTTGACCCCACCCGCCCATGAACCCACGATCCAAAATGTCGCAATATACAAATTGACTACCTGATTCTGACATCGTCTTCTCTTCCGTGTTACAGATTACACATTCAAATGTTAAGAGAGATACAATTAGAACTTCGAGGCCTCGCGTCTTCTGCAGACACCTTCACAGCATGTTTTGGATCCTCCTATTGTTGGGTTCATGAAATGTGCAACCCTAGCATTGGCAGGTTGACATATCTTTATCTCCATCTATACAATCACACGACGAATTCGACCGACCACTGTTTCTTTCCATACTTAGCCAATTTTATGTCCACGGTTGTCGATTTGGCACCAATTTCATCTCCATCTATATCCTAGCATGGCAAATTGGACCACCCACTGCTCCTTTTCATACTTGGTGAATTTTATGTCCGCGGTTGCCGAGTTGGCACAATTGAACTCTGTTCCTTTTTGTTCCGTTACATACATCTTCCACTCAAAATTTGTGCAATCCAAACTATTTTGTACCTCTGTGTCCAGTTGTCACTACTAAGAGCTAATTTAGTATTCAAAATAATTTTTTAGATACTGTTAGATACTGTTAGATACTTCATAGGGATTAACATCCGTAAACAATGGCAATCTCCACCCCGCCAGTCCTTCATTCCGTGTGTCAATTTCTATATCACGAAACTGGGAACGTTGTTTAGAGGATACGAAACAATAGAAGTGCAATGTTGACTCCACCAGTCCGCAGGTCCGCTTGTCAATTTGTGTATCACAGAATTCTGGGTGCTATTTGTAGGGCATGGAACAATGGAGGCCCAATTTTGAGCCCGCCCACCCGAGAACCCGCGATCCAAAATGTTGCTAGGTATGGAATGTGAAATACGTACATGATCTGTAAAATATCATGTCCATATTTTATAGTACCATAATACACGGGAATAAAATAAGCGAAAAAACACGGAGAAGTTCACAGTGGAATTGTAGATCACAAAAATTTTGAGTGGTACATGTAGATGACGAAAAAATAAGCAGAAGAGTTGAATTGCAACAACTTGGTAACTGCAGGCATACAATTCACTAAGTATGAAAAGGAAGAATGGGCAGTCCAATTCACCATGCGAGGATATAAATGGAGATGAAGCTATGTCAAAACACCAATGTTGGAACCCACGATCATAGAGACACAACTAAGTATATAACTAGACTACCGAATACAAATTGACTACCGGATTCTGACATTGTCTGCTCTTCTGTGTTACAGATTATGCATTCAAATGTTCGCAGCTATACAATTAGAACGTCGGGGCCTCACGTCTTCTGCAGACACCTTCGCAGCCTGTTTTGGATCCTCCTGTTTCCAGGTTCATGAAATGTGCAACCCCAGCGTTGGTGGGTTGACATATCTTTATCTCCATCTATATAATCACATGACGAATCCGACCGACTGCTGTTTATTTCCTTACTTGGCCAATTTTATGTCCATGGTTGCCGGGTTGGTGCCCATTTCATCTCCATTTATATCCTTGCATGGCGAATTGGATCACCTGCTGTTCCTTT
Organism: Picea glauca; assembly: GCA_000966675.3. Lineage (NCBI taxonomy): Eukaryota > Viridiplantae > Streptophyta > Pinopsida > Pinales > Pinaceae > Picea > Picea glauca. The sequence continues at coordinate 73,574 of JZKD02S1741076.1, read as the reverse complement.
TCATACTTGGTGAATTTTATGCCCGCGGTTGTCGAGTTGGTGCAATTGAACTTTGTTCCTTTTTGTTCCATTATATACATCTTCCACTCAAAATTTTCGTGATCTACAATTCCACTACTAACTACTTCTTCCTTTTTACCTTTTTTTCTTCCCATGTATTATGGTACTATAAAGAATGAACATGATATCTTATAGAGCATGTACGGATTCCGCATTCCATACCTAGCGACATTTTGGATCTCAGGTTCTCGAGCGGGCGGGCTCAAAATTGGGCCTCCATTGTTGCGTGCCCTACAAATAGCACCCAAAATTCCATGATATACAAATTGACAAGCGGACCTACGGACTGACTGAATTAACATTGCACTTCTATTGTTCTGTGTCCTCAAAACAATGCTTCTAGTTCCACGATATACAAATAGACACACATAATGCATCACTGGCGGGGTGGATATTTCCATTGTGTATGGATGCTAATCCCTATGAAGTATATAACAGTATCTAAATTTTTTTTTTCAATACTAAATTATCTCTTGGTAGTGACAACTGGACACAGAGGTACGAAGCAGGTGGCATCGCACCCTGCGCAATATACAAATTGACTACTAGATTCTGACATCGTCTGCTCTTCACTCTACCACGAATCACAAATGTTTCAAAGTATCTTTCACTGCCTTCCATCCCCACTAACTTCCTATCCTTCTGGCTGTCCTACCATACCATCTTCATTTTTATGTGCATTGTAATCAAAAAGTTTCGATACATAAAATTTGACCCTCGCACCCTCACCTTCAATGATTTTACGTTGCAACCCTATTTTGTAGATGTTTTTTTCCCGTGCCCCCGACCTCCGTACTTTCTTATTATACAATTAGAAACCTTTCATGCTAATAGCTCACCATGCAGGAACTGTCAACATTGTCATTAATGGGCGAAATGCTCAAGGAGATCTCCCATTATTATGCATTAAACCAAGATGTGCAGAGAGTTATTTTGTCCCTTCCGATTGTTCATCTCGAACACGCGTTGTCATGTTGGGAGACTCAATAAATATACAATGCTTAATCGGTGATTGCAATATCCGCCATGTTCGCATTTTCTATGTATGCAATTACTAGTTTTTAATTTTAACAACGCATCATGGAACAGGCATCCAAATTGTCATTAATCAACGAAAGTCTCGAGGACATCTCCCATTCACACGCTTTGGACCAAAATTTGCACAGGGTTATATTATCCCTTCCAACTTTTCATTTCATTCATCATCTGGAGAAAACAAATGTTCTTGTAGACTTATGGCAGTAGGTCGATAGCATTTTTGTGGAGATACAATAAATATGTTCACACACGAGGACCAAAACTTTCAGTGGTCCAGGGCATACTTTTACTATTCATCCCATTCCACCCAGAATGAAGTGATTTGGACCTCTGGAATCACTCGTGCAGGATGCGTCCCTGAGGTTTTTAACTGTAAGGAGGTGGTCTCTTGGTGCACAGAAAAATATATTCCAGGCCAAAGAATTATTCCACTGCGTGACCATTCTCCTATTTCTTTGTCACCTTAGGTCTTTCGTGAGATGTTAAAATTGTCGAAGCCAACATTGTCGTTCAGAGGACAAGACTACAAACAGTTTCTAGAAAAAATGAGAACGAGATGGACATCTTAGCCGACTTCCTCGAAGACCCAACAACAGTTCCTGAAGATATCACAAGGTTGCAGGTAAGTTCCTTTAGAAATCCATTCCGGGAAATTGCTTGGTTGTTTACAAGAATAACGGGACAGGCATCCACGACAAGCATTTCCCATATAATTATTTATATTTTGTATTTCACAGTCAAGGAACAATACATTTTTTATTGGGGGAAGATAATTTCCATTGAGCTCTGTCCCCAGTTGTTTTTATTCAAAGAATCGAATAAATTTTATATGTCATCCTACATAATTTTCGCAATTGTGCATTGTTGCCCGTTTCCAAAACTTTCTCTTTCCAATAAAATAAATTGTGGATTCAACCTAGTAACATTCTGGTACAAGGCCCTATGGAGGCACAATGCCTCCCATTGTTTTTATGAAGTTTTTAATGGCTTTGTCTCAATTTTCAAAGATTTACTTTTAGGTAAGGATGCTCCGCGGATGTCTGGCTATGCAACAAAGTTTTTGAACAGGAAGGGAACACTTGAGCAAGAGGAAAATCACAGTGTCCTCATGGTATTTGGATCTAAGGAAAATCCCGCCTTCCTTTCATGCCACATCATGGACAAGATGTTTGTTGCAGAAATAGCAAGGAAATACAATCACTGGTTGCATTTTTTCCATGACAAGAGAAAAAAATAGTTCATTCCTCTGCCCTGGAAAGTCGGAGACTTTGTGTGCAGAAACATCAACAATATTGACGAGTTTGCCGCCCATTTCAAGAAATTGAACCTAATGTACGTTGAAATCCTAAAAGGGTTCGACCCTAATGGAATTTTTCAAGAACATTTACTAGCTGTTGGCTTTAACACTTGTTTTATCCATAGACACCTGACCCAAGATAGGGATAGTGTCGACAACAATCCTACTTCTACCGATTGCGATGCAGAGACATTGCAAATCGCGACTAAATTGTAGAGAGAACATGGAAAAGTATTTGGTGAGAAGAGTACCTAGTCCCCCGCCAGCACTCCCAAGAGCACGACATCACAAAGCATCACTTCGACGGTCCACCCCAATAAGAAAGAAACCCAGAAATCTTTGAACAAAGGAGGATATAAGAACCCTCCTCACATAAATATTGATAGTTCTCACAAAATTTCACAAGAGAAGAAGAGAAAAAACAATGCATGGCAGGCGGATCCAAAAAATTGGCTAAGTATCCAATGAGGGCTTCATGCATGCTTTATAAAATCTCGTCCCCATACTTTATAAAAGTACAAATTTCGTATGTATAAAACTAAATATCTAATTTAGTAAAGGTACATATTTTGTATGTATAATTTATTAATTTATGATAAATTTCTATAGTCCACAACTCCGCTTCTCAATTTCTGTATCGCAGAGAACATCAGAGGCCCAATTTTGAGCCCGCTAGCCCGACAACCCGCGATCCATTATAAAAGTACATATTTCGTATGTATAAAACTAAATATCTACTTTATAAAATTACATTTTTGGTATGTATAGTTTATGCTCTCCAGGAACCTATAATTTCATAAATTTCAATTTCTTTTGTGTCCAAGAACCCTTGTTTTAAAGATAACTAATTCGGTAATG
>JZKD02S1741065.1:68801-79589 GCA_000966675.3 Picea glauca | reverse complement strand
CTCTTCAGTTTCTCTAAGTTTTTACATATTCACATTTTTTCAATGCCTATATTATCGTCATCATTTCATTAACTTCATATCTTTTCGTCCTTTCCTTTTTTAATTTGAATAATTCAAACTCAATGAGTTTTCTAATGGTCTCTTCCTTCTTAGCTTTCCCTTCAAGTTAAATCATTCTCTTCTCTCTCTAGTTACTAATGGCTTATACCCTATATCTCTTTTATTTATTTCTTTCATTTACATACCCTTTATTATTTTATTTGGTATTAATATATCTTAGTACATTATCTTGGCCTTCCCCCCTTTCTATTCATTAATGTCATTATTGGTTATTTCACAATATTATATATTATGATACTATATTTAATAATATTATCATTCTCCTCCTTAAATTGTACTTTTCCCACTCATCTTTAATACCTTAATTTCAATATTAATAATGATATTTCTCTCCTTTTCCCTCATACCCCGTTTTTCACATTTTCTTTTATTCGTAAACTCTAGTATAATACTACCCTTCCAACCAATTCAATATTAACCTAACTTCCTTTATCCAATCTTGACTAGTCCACTTTTTTATTTCTAACTATCTATTTTTGTACTTATCTAAACAAAAACAAAAAATTTAATCCTATGTCATTTTTTCCTCATTATCTAGTAATATTATATTTATTTCATATCCACCCTCTTATTATTTTGTCATTCTTACGACTATATTATTATCTTATTATTATTTTTCATCTTTTTATTCTTTATCTCAATGATTATTTTTTACTTTATTAATTAATCCCTTACCTAACTCCTTCTCAACAGTCACTTTCCTTTCCATTTTTTTAAATACAAATCCTCGGCATTGGTTTCTTACTTCATATCTTTTTTGTCCTTGATGATGGGTGGAGTGTCCACTCGAAATGTTGGACGTTTCGAAATCTATGTACACATTACTTATCCAAAAATCTAATTTACATTATGTCTCACTGTGAAAACTTGCACTCTCAAATGTTCATTTTTATCATAATGAATCAAAGATGTCCACTAATAGAATCTATCTACTCATTAGAATCTACATGTCTGGAACAACTTGTACTAAAGATATCCCTACCTGAATACATATGTGAAATACAATTATAAACTTCTACCTGTGTAGCTACCGACTGACACATGTGTGGAAACACTACTTCTCAATCGATCAATATGTTACTCTGTACTTCTACTATATGACTACTCTGAATCTATCTCTATAAACACTTCGTACTGCTCGAAAGATGGTTCTCTTATCTATAGTGTCTACTGCATGGACTCCCCCTGTTCAACATACATATTTACTAGAAGTCTCCAAGACGGATGGCTTAAAACAATGCATGCTCTGATGCAGAGTAATATTCTTCTTCGTCTGTGGAGAAATCTTCCTTTGCATCGTCTTTCTAAATTATGTCATCATCCTAATAGTTGACATCTTCTTCTTCATCCTCTACCTGAATTCCGACACTTTTCTCTTTTCCTATAAATTCATCATGCTCTTGTGTTGTTGCAAATCCTGTAAATACGATTTCTTGGACCTATTCTTCATTTACCTACTCTTCTTGTTTTTCACTTCTTATCGAAGCCTTCTTGTATATGTCATCATTATTTTCTTTCACAGGAATCTTTGTCACGCTTCTACAATTTCAAGCTATGTGTCTATAGTTGTGGATTTTGTAACATTCAATATTATGTGGAGCCACATATGTGTGTCTTGCCTGATCATTTCTTTCATAAGCCCTGAAATCTAAAACTTTATGTCCAAAGTTAGTACATTTAAAAAACTGACCATAAAATAAATTTGCATACCTAGGAGTGCATGATCTTCTTTGTGGTGTAGTCCTTTTATAATTATGCCTTGATTGATCAATATCTTCTCTTTGGTTATTTATTTCACAATGATTGAAGCTTATTTGTTGCCTGAATGTAGAAGGTATTTTGTATTCATTCCTTTCTTATTCTTATTGACCATGACTCCTTCCTTTGAGAACTTTTGCATAACTCCTTTGTTCTCTTTCTTTCATCATGGAGCTTGAACCTTCCTCAAAATTAACTTTCTTGTATCCTAGTCTGGATTTTTCATTATATGGCCTTTGACTGTTGAGAATGTTCTCTAGCACTTGAGAGATTTTCAAGTTCTTGTTGAGCTTGTTGACTTCAAATCTCAATGTCTTCATTTCCTCTTCAAGTTTCTCACACTCTTTTTCTTTCTTTATCATCTGGATTTACATTACTTCTTCCTTTCTTTTTCCTTCTTCAAGTAGGGTTTTCAAGTGAATGTTTTCTTCTTTGAATGATTTGTTTTTCTTCCTTTCTTTCTTTAGCTTAGTTAAAGCACTGATTAATTCTTCCTCAAGATCAACTTTGTCATTTTTCTTATTTATCGTAGCCATAAAGAGTACTTTCTCTGAGTCACTATCACTTTCATCATCTTCATCGGATGAGGAACGCTCTTCTCTTGAGTAGAGATTTTTCTTGAATACTTTCCTTTTATCTTTCATGTTTCCCTTTTGATATTTCTTTTCTTTCTTAGGATCTTTCTCTTCATCACTATCTAACTTCTTAGCATAAGGACGCTTATTTGCAAAATGACCAATTTTACCACAATTAAAACATTTTAAGGGAAGCATACCTTTGTACTTGTTGATTCCTCTCTTCAACTTCCTTACAAAGTTTGATATTTATTCATTCTCATATGAATCATCGCTACTACTGTAATTTGGCCTTGACTCAATATTTGTATTCTTCTTTATCCTTTTGGATGCTTTAAAATATGCTTCTTTTGTGGATGGATTTTCCTTTACTGTCCTCATTTCATAAGCTGTAAATATTCCATGTAGCTCATCCATACTTATCGTACCCAGGTCTACTATTTATTCTAGGGATGAAATCTTAGGATCAAATATCATTGGTAGGGACCTTAGTACCTTTTGAACAATGACCGGTTCTTTCATATCTTCTCCCAAACCTTTAATAGTATTCACTATTTCATCTACTCGTATAAAGTAGGCTACAATGTCTTCCTCTTATTTCATCTTTAGTTGTTCAAATTGACCTATGTAAGTTTGAAGCTTGGCTCCTTTTACTTTGGCATCCACTTCATAAACATTCTGAATTTTATACCATATCTCCTTTGCAAAAGAACAATGAATAACCTTGACATATACTGAATCAAGTTTCAACCAAACCATTTAGGATGGCATTTTTATCCCTCGAATTGTTTTTATTGAGTTTTTTTCCATTGTTATCTGTTGAAGGAGTGACAGGATCTTTGTATCCATCTTCAATCAATTTACAAATATCAAATCCCTATAATTGTACATATGTTTCCATCCTTCTACTCTAGAACGCATGGTTCTTTCCATCGAACAATGGTATTCCATTCTTATACAAATTTTTGTTATCCATGACCTTCCTTCCAGTGGTTAAAATGTTTCCTAAAGGAACCTGCTCTGATACCAATTTTTGGAATACTAACAGGGGGGTGAATCGGTATGAGCACTTTATACCACTTTTAACCACAATATATATTCTTTCACTTTATCAACAATGTTCAACAATTTATCATCAATGTATCATCTATGATTGCATTCAATATATATCATAATCATGTAATCATAAGCAACATCACATCACATCAAGAACAAAGTACACCAGTATTTAAATGAAAAACCAAATGGGATAATACCACAGAATGCTTTCTTATATGTATCAAGAATTCATCCATAGGAAGCACCAACTTCCCAATTCTCTAGTTGCAACTGGAAGGAGGCAACAACCCCCTATTTATAGGCTCCAACCTGAAGTAAGCTACAACTCCCAGAATTCTCTGGCTCCAACCAAAAGGAGGCTACAACCCTCTAGGTTCTCTAGCTCCAATCGGAAGGTGGCTACAACCACCTAGTTCCCAAGCTCCAACTTGAAGGAGGCACCAACTCCCTAATCCTCTGGCTCCAACCCCCTTTTCTTTCCCCATCTTGTCGCCCTAAAATACAAGTGTACACCAAATGTAACTAGCACAATCACTTCCACTTTCACTGCCATTTTCACTTTCACAGTCACATCAACCTTTCCAATTGTTCACTATCACAACAACATGTCCAACCAATCATTGTCTCATCCATGAAACCAGATCCACTCTCATCTGCATGCAACTGATGTCAATATCACTAATATCATATCTCAAACCATATGCTCAACATTGCCAACACATGCCCCTACCAAGCATGTACCAATATCACCACATACCATCACAAGATATGTGTCTCAACCAAGTATCAACCTACACCATGCATCAACCTGTACTTCAACCATGTCACATAGAAAGTGCATCAACCATGCACCAAACCTGTATCACCAACACTTATACCATACCATGTGCCAACCATGCACATCAACCATCAACACCTATACCATACCATGTGCCAACCATGTGCATCAACCATGCTAATATCATCAAGATGTGCCTCAAGCACCATGCCAACATCAAGTGTCCAACATGCACCCCAGTCATGTGCCAAACAAAGAACCAGGCTATGCCTCAACAAGTATTATACCAACATCAACACGATATGCATCCAATCATGTACCTCAAACCATGTGCCTCAAGTATCTGCCAAACATGTGCCTCAAATATGTGTTAACCATATGTCTCAAACATGTACATCAACAATCAACACCATACCATGTACCAACCATGTGCCAAACCAATAAACCAAGAAATGTTCCAGCAATGTATCTCAACAAGTAGACCTCAACCAACATGCACCATGCATCCAATGATGTGCCTCAAGTCATATTGCACGTCCTTCAAACACATGCCTCAAGCATTCTCTTCAATATCACCAAGATACAACCTCACAATATACCAAGCCTCAAGTATGCACCATAATATGTAACCAAACCATAAATCATGCCAACTACTAATGCCTCTAATCAATGTACCATAACCTTTCCAAGTTGTACCATCAACAAGACATACCTCTCAAGTGTATACCATACCATAACCAATCATGTAACCTTTAAAGAATACATGTAACCTGTAGATGACTTGAAACACCAGAGATAGACATGTAGCTTCTTCACTGACCTCAACAACTAGTTACCAGTATCCTTCTCACTTTTGTCTTGTCCTTACGGGACAAAGACCTTCTGTCATGCAGGTCCTCATGTGATGACCTCTAGAAAACCTGTGGGGATACCTCACGGGACACTTAGTTTCTGACCCACGGGGATGACCCTAATTAAGGTTTCCTTTTGTTTTCTTGCACTCTTCTACAATCCCAAAATTCTTTCACTTCTCCTACTTCAATACCTCGGAATTCTCCATCGCAAATTAGCCAAAAGATCACAATACTAGACCATAACATTCACAAGATAGAAATTCAATGAAATTGTGTGAGTGTTCTTGTGAATGACTCCTTGAGGGATACTTATACTTTTTCTAGGTAATCTCTTCCCTTAAACTTAGGGCGTCTAGACATTTATTGTTGCAACCACTTTACCCTTTCATTCAATGACTTGTAACCAACTAGGGCTTCTTGACCATTCTTTGGGGTTTCCAACTTCACAAGGCCATATCTCCCTAACTGTGAGAAACCACGTGGTGTTCCACATATCACCGGAAACGACATGACATGTACTATCCATATGTGATAGTATTACCTGAAATTACACTATCCTTCATGGTGTTATTCCTAAATCAACTTTGTGTCCCATAACCAAAACTTCGGGGCTACATGTATACATGTAGAATACATCAAATGCACCCAACTAACTCACCATCAATCTCTATCATCCAACTCTCCAACATCTCTAGACCTCTCCAAGGGTTGACATCAATATCTAAGGGTTGACATCAATGACAGCCAGCTTTTCAAACCAACTTTCCAACAATATTCACGTCAGAACCCAGATCCAACATGACTCCATCCATGTCATAGCCACCAAGTTCTACTATCATATTAAACTCTTGTCCAATGTGCTTCTTCTTGCTGACCTGACATATATATTTTTCTGGCAATGGAGTGGATACACTTGCTTCCACTCCTTGTTCCCTCATGCAAGTAGCTAACATATATGTCAAATTACTTCCACCCTCTAGATCATTCCACAATCGCAAATAGAAATGAAAGAAAGAACTTACTCGGTCTTCAAATTCTTCCTTGTGACCCAATTCTTGCAAGGATTCTACGTGCATTGTGCATTGCAACTCCTCTAGTCACTATTCTTCATGTGCTTTCTACTCAATGTGTCATAGATCGTTTTGTTTGTGAGACTTTTCCAATGGTCGTTGCATCGCGTGTTTTACTTCTTCGTGCACACTAGCTTCCTCTAAATATTGTTGCATCGCACGCTATAATTCTTCTTTGGAATAAGCCTCTTCCAGTGACCTCTGCATCACGCAGTGTACCTATTTTCTTATTTGAGACTCATATAATGAACTTTGTGTCACCCTCTACACTTCTTCTCAGATTTGAGCCTCCTCAAGTGACCTCTGAGTCATGCATTGCAAATCCTTGCGCCCTCTTTCTTCTTCTAGTGCTCTATGCGCATATTGCATGAACCATTTTTGTTGGGAAGCATCAAGATTTAGAGGGGGTTGAGTTTCCTTCCTTATATTCCCATCTAGATTCTAACTGGAGCCTGAATTAACCATGCTCTCCTTGTTCTTCTTCTTATTTTTTCATGGCTCCACATGCACCATGTTGCAATTGGAATTTTTTTCTTCCCACTTTTTCAACAAGTCGAGACAATATTTGGTGACATGCTCGGGACTCTATCAGTATGCAAAAAGCATGCACAATTTGGTACAAAACTATGATACATGACCAATATCTTCGTAATTGAAACACGTGGGGGGTATACCTCCCCCTCCACCATATCCTCGGTTATGACCATGCCCATATCCACCCTGGGGGATTCCTTGGTATCCACCTCTTTCTACACCGCTGCGCTCACCACCCTTCTTCTCTTCTTGTACCCAAAATGCATCACGGGTATTGTTTTGCATTAGTTGGAGTGAGTGACAATTATTGACATCATGCCCCATGGATTTATAGAGCTCATAGAATGGAGTGTGGTTCATTATTTGGTACTTCTTCAAAGTTGGTCAGTGGGGTGGCACATTGCCCCACTGTCTACATATCTCTCACCATTCCATCTGTCCAAATGGAAATGGAATTGGTGTGCTCGTCACCACATAATTTGGAACTACATGGCATTCATCTCTGTGATTCCCCTTATTAGAAACAGGTGGTACACCATATGTTCTCATGCACGTCCTTCATCTTATCCATATCTTGCAACTGCATTGTCAGGTTGGTTAGTTAAGATTTCACCTGCATTAATTCCGCTGATGTGTTCTCCCCTCCTAGCGTAGCTTCTAGGTGCTTTGCAATTTCTATCGCCTCTACTTGAGTCGTCACCTTTTCCTGGGTGAGTGAAACTCGGATATGGGGAAGTAACCCCACAATAAACCACTCTTTGTTCTAAACATCCTTGATTTGGAACGTCAAACTATTCGATAAAATTTTAAACCATTGGTCATAATCCCACACAGTCTCGCCTTCCTTATGTTTGATCTATTTTATCTTAGTGATACATTGAAACTCTGAATTAGGTTTCTGGAATTCCATAAGAATGTCTTACTTAATCTCTTTCAGGGACCTTGTATGTCCCTCCAATGTAGTGCCATTATAATCCATGTACCACATCAAGCCTATGTCCATGAGCGTGGTCTCTAGTTGCACAATCTTTGTTGCTTCATCTGTGATCATATTCACAAACTAGATTGTTTTTCATGTAAACCAATGTTTCTCCACATCATCCTTACCCGTTATGTGGAACATGGGTATCCTCAGGGTATTGTCCTAATTTTTCATCCTCAAGCTCAAGCTAGTTCTTCCTCTCTAACCACTAGGGGTTTAATTTCTCAACATCAATGCTTCTTTGGGTGAAGTAGTACTTAATTCAACATCTTCTTCACTTGTCTCATATGTTCTATATTCTTATTCTCTCTCTTCTACTCCAATTGCTTCACTATATGTTTTCCTTTCTTCTTTATTAAAAATGTGCAAGGGGGGTGGTATAAACAGGGGGTAAGTCCATCTTCTTCTAAAATTTCTCATGAGGTAATCCATAGAGTTTCCTACTTGCAGTCAAGCAAGACCATCTACTATCACCAATTTGTATCCCCCACCTCTAGGGGATCCTCCATCTTCCTCTTCTCGGTGCACTACTACTTTGTGTGCCATCTTCCTGTGCTCGATGCACTACTACTTTGTGTGCCATCTTCCTCTCCTAACAATGCATCATCACTCTACGCTCCATATTTTTCCCTTATCGGTGCACCACTACTTTGCGCCTCATATTCCTCTAAGATTGCAACACTCTACAATAGCTAAGAAGTTCATACTTTGTCACTTAGGCCCTTACTACTACCACTATCGGTATCCACACTGTACACCCTATCTTTAATGCCATGCCTCTTCATATGCCTATCCTCATCTGTGCTCCGCTTTTCTTCTAATCTCAACTCTAATATTATTTCTTGATAAATATATTTTGGAGAAAAAGATTCTTACATGAATTAAAAAGTTATAAAATCATCATCTCCAATATTGAGTTTAGGAATAAGTTAATCTTATAATAAATGGATTTTTTCCATACAAATTTAATAAGAATTTAAAAAAAAAGAAATCAAATATAATGATTTTTTTTTAATGATCTAAATTTCTTGGATGGTGGAATGATATCTTTAGGACGGTTACCCAATTTTATATCTTAGATTGTGAAAAAAATTATCACATTTTTAAAATGATAGAAACGCTCACTTATTTTATTGTCAAATAATAATAATTAAAAGTTCACAAGAAGAATGCTCTATAAATCTATGTGCAATTGAACCTGTCCAAGAGTAACAATAACTTTGGGGAAACAAAGTGCCTTCCTACATTTTGAATGGAAGCAAATTATCAAATTAACGATGCTTCAAGTCATGTGACAAAGCTTAGAGGTGGACTCCTTTAATGAGTTATGTTAGTAGGTACTAGGATCTTACAGTGTTGGAATATCAAATACAAGGGTTTGGAGAGTATAAGGCCAAAGGAGTAAGGATTAAGGTACATATGGTGGTGCAGTAAAAGAACAAATTAGCACCTAAATCACAAGCAAATATGAGTTGATCTTAGCCTTATGAGACCTTAGTGGTAGCCATACCATGTACGAGATGGAAATTCGACATATATTTGAAGATCATTTTCATTGAATTTCATTTTTGTAGGTTTTGACCCATCAAAAGATGATCTTGCATTGGAGCGTATCCATCAAGTTGTTCATCTAACGTTGAGTCACTTAGAGAGGAATTAAATCTTCTGAGACCTTGAGTTGGATGAATTAGAGTCAATCATGAAGGAACTCAAGAATGAGAAATCTCTGGCTCTTGATGGTTTTTTGATTAAATTTAATAAATAGATGTGGCATGTGGTGCACCCTACTCACTTGAAAATGTGCTAAGAAGCTATCAAGGGGGCGGTATGGGGCATTAGATCAATGTTGTCCTTGTAAAGCTCATTCCTAAATGTGTTAAAAGAGATTCGATGGGCATGTGGGATCTAATCACCCTAGTGAATGTGTCATATAAAATTCTAGTAAAATCCCTAGCTAGGAGGATTTGATTATTGGTGGCTAGGATATTTAACAAGGAGCAAATGGGTTTCATTAACGAAAGGTTTATCCTAGATAATATTATAACTACTTGTGAAGACCTTGAGTGGGATCAAGAGATTGAGCAAAAGTCCCTCCTGTTAAAAATTGATTTTGATAAAGCTTACAATAGAATTGAATGGGACTTATTCCTCAACATGTTGGATTGTATTGGTTTTGGTTTTGTGTATCATTGATATGTGGAAACACGCTTCTCATGGGCCTGTATAAGAGTTAGCATCAATGGTGTGCTATCATGGTTTATTGCATTACAACATTCCATCTGATAGGGTGCCCATTAATGTTGCATCTCTATGTAACTATCGTTGATGCTCTTGGTAAGTTGTTGGAGCAACTAGAATGCAAGGGGAAAATCAAGGGTATATACTTACCACGTGGTAACCAACTCCTTAGCGTCGACTTTGTAGATGAATAAACTCTAACACCTTATTTTACTAAACATTATGTGGAGGGCGTGATGATATGTTTGGATACTTTTTCAAAGTCGTTCGTCCAGTCGTTAGTAAGGAGAAAACAAAAATTTTCCTTATTATTGGGTAGAATGGCCCCTATAATGGTCGAATCATAAGTGGAAGTGCATCAAAACTAGGGTGATCTTTCGATATCTAGGCACCCCCTTTGGTGTATATGTTTCTCTTGTTGAAAAATGGAGGTGGGTCATGAAGTTTTAGAATCATGGAATTTATGTTACTCCTCATGTCTTTTTTCTTCTTAATCAACAAATAAATCCCTAGAGCATGTGCTCCATATTTTTCTTTAGGGAAAACAACGAGGGAAAAAGGGACTCCCTTTCATGTCATGGGACACATGACCTTACCTCGAGCTCAAGGGGGTTTGGCCATTCCTTTATGTAATAACCTAAGGAGTGATCGTTACCCACAAATGGGTTATACAAGTAGTGGACAAAGATGCCCAAGTGCTCTGGTTAGGGCTAAAAGTGTCACTAAATTCAATAGGCTTAGGCTCAACATATTAGTGACATTAAAAGTCCTTTTCAAATAACTAACATTATTGATAATGTGAAGGCACTTGTAATTAGTC
>JZKD02S1741054.1:100563-115943 GCA_000966675.3 Picea glauca | reverse complement strand
GAAATTAAAAGGATGAGACTACCATATTATTTCTTGAGGGACCTGAATAAAATGGCCATGAAAAATCAAGCAAACCCTAGGATCCCCCTGCATGGTATCTATCATCAAGGGTTAATTAAGATACTCATTAAAGAAGAGATAGAGAAAATACAGAGGACATGGAATCAATTCTTGATCTGGTCAGGGTTTAAAATAGAAGTTCATACTCCTCCCCAAAAGTCGACTGATAATTTTTTTGAGCCAACGCAAGAAGCATCATCGAGCACAAGTCCACCTATTGTTTCAAGGAATAATTAAAGGAATACGAGTTTGAATATTTCATATGAACAATTTAAGAATACTCCAACCAGTTTGCAAATAGGTGAAGGATCTTTTCATGCGCTAGGTGGAGGTAGGCATCCTTTCCCTCATGCCCAGAAGGTCTATATCAGAAAAAGTAAAAGGTTAGTAGAACCTATGGTGATGAATGAAATTCAAAAACCTGAAACAACAAAGGTACATACAAACCATGTACAACCTAAAGAAACTATCACAAAGGTTGTTCCTCTTAGTTCAAGTTCTTCTGAAGATGATGTTGATAGATATAAAACTCTGGTAAGGAAAAGGATTACTAGGCCACAAAATAAATTCAGATTGAAATCCAAATCCATGTACAACCCTGAAATCAAGGATAAGGTTATATTAATTGATGAAGAACCTACAAACCCTAATGAAAATCTATGAACAAGCAAGAAGGTTTCTAAAATCAGAACTAAGAAGAAGAAACTTAAGAAAAAGGATCTAGCAGCAAATAAAAATGTTCTTACAGAAAAATACAGAGTTTATGTCAGACAACAGAGAAGATAGAGTAAACAAAGCAAGAAGGGCCCAAAACCTTTGACCAGATCTGAATATGGTAAACCAAAGAGATTGACAACTCATTCTAAAGCGAAGCAAACAAGAGGTAACAATTTTGATCTGTTAGCTGAGGCAGCTAAATCTGTCTTCCAGGGAGAAGTTTCAATTTGAGATCTTAAGTGTTTATGAAAAACCTAATTTTTCACTAATGATGAGAATATAATATGTCTTTTAAAGTTGATTTACAACCTCTTTTGGCGGACTGATAATACATATCAGCCATCTGTTTTTTAGTTGTCAAATGATTGGAACAGATGGATGGCAGAAGATCAAGTGGATCTCAGAAGATTAAGTGAAAGTTGCAGCGTACTAGCCAGGTGTAATCAAGTAAACAAAATACCTGTCTCTATGCAAAATTGTTGCCTATATTATAGGATCTAATTTGTAAATGTTTTATATTCTTATGTATCAATAGATATAGGAAACATTCGCCCTCAAGGCCTATAGGAGTTAGTTTTGAGATATCCCTAGATATCAAAATGATCATAAATGTATGAAACTGATGTAAAAATCTATATATTTGATGAAGTAAAGGAAGAATGGGTTGGATCCATGTTTTGAGCTTGATATTGTATATCTAAAGACTATTTTGATCTATCTTACCTATGTAACGACTTCAGCTCTTAATAAAGTTAATGGTTAGTTTGTGTTCCCTCTATGTTTATCATCTTCTTGTTTTCTTCTTAAACACTGTGATGATATTATATGAGCTTGTGACAAATGATTATGTGCTGAGAGGGTTGCTTTAAAGGGTTTTTAGTAATCTTTGCCACATTGGTGTTTCTTCTTCTTAAATCTTATTTGGAATAATTTCTAGATAAAGGTTTATTCTTCTATTGTATAAGGACATTAAGAACAAGATTTGTTTATTGATGGATTTATCGGTTTTGTTTTTCCATTCTCTCCATCACATCATCTAAAATCTTAAGTATCTAGCCATTAGTTTTATTTACCTGACTTGTTGCACCTGGGTAAGTGATCTTAAGAAATCAGATCATTATTCCCTTTCAAACCAAGCAAGGATTTATCCATCTTAAAATCCCTATTGAACATTTTGAAACAAGATGTACTAGGCTTGACTCAATAGAAGTCTTGAGTTGACTTCTAGCGCTAACATTTTTTGGCGTCGTTGTCGGGGATCGAAATGATGAGATTTTCTCTGGGTAGAACGACAAAAGTTTATATATCTAGTTGTAGATGGTGAAAGTATATCTAGGAACAAGTTGATTTCCATATCATTTCACCTGGTGAATCCACATAAGGCACTCTGGCTCCTAAGAGAAAGGGGACTAGAGCCCATCCAGAATCTCCCAATGTGCCTCTTGTTTCAGACCCTGAGAAGATCCTAAAATAGTCTAAAGCCCTCAACAAATCAATGTCTGAGAAATTTTTAATTTTACCCCTTCTGAAGAATCCACCTCAGGGAAAGAGGAATTTATTGAACCAGAATCATTTTACACACCCTATCCCGAGAGTAGATATAAATCTGAAGAAAACCTTGAATTCATTGAAGGAGCAGAGTACCTTCCCTTAGAAAAAATTCCAATCCTTGAAGAAACTCAAGAAGAGAAACCCATTCTTAGCCGCCAAGTTAATATCTTTGTTGTTGAAGAAATTCTCCAATCTTCTCCAAAGATTCAATTAGTGAATAGTCATAAGCCATCATCACCACAGTCACCACATATAAATCAACCTTTAGGTGGTAAAACAATGGCAGGTGCAGCACCACCCAATCCAATGGATGCCATCAGGGTTGCAAGATATGCACCTTTAGTATTGTCAAATAATGTCCATCGTCTCCCAGGAAATGATTACATGAAGTACCTTCCAAGGTTTGACCATGAAGGAGAAACAACTACAGAGGAACATGTGTTAGCTTTTTACTCCTTTGCTGACAATTTTCAAGCGGATTATAATGATGTATAGATGAGGATTTTTATCCAAAGTTTAGATGGATAAGTGTGGAAGTGGTTCAGGAACTTAAGAGATAACTCCATCACTACTATCACAGACCTTGATGCTACCTTCTTGAGAAAGTGGGGAGACAAGAAAGATGATTTGTATTACATGACATAATTTAGCAATCTTCAAAGAAAGAATGGTGAGTTTGTTTCTGAATTCTCTCATAGTTTTAATCGAATGTACCAGAAGATACCAAATGATATTAGGCCAGCTGAAAGGTTAGAAAAGGTCACTTATGCTAATGCCTTTGATGTTTATTTTTGTTTTCTACTAAGGGAAAGAAGATCAGCCACTCTCATTGATATGCAAGATTCATCTCTAGAAGTTAATCCAACATTATAGCATCATAACATCTCAAGAAAAGGTCAGATAAGGGAAATAAAAAGGAATAATATAAGTCCTCTTCATCAAATACCAAAAACCAGAAGATTTTCTTCGAGGAGATGGCAAGAAAAATGGAGGAAATGTCATTTGAGTTGTCTAAACTCATATTGGAAAAGAAAAAATGTAATACACCTCAAGAAGGAAATCGAAATACAAATCAATATAGAAGACCTTATAACCCTCAGACCTTGCAGAGGGATAAGAAGAAAAATGATGATCAGAAAATACAGACACCCCTACAGAATAATTATATTGAGGAAAATCAAGAAGATGAAGAGGTAGATGAAGATGTGGATATTCATTTGTTTGGGGATGAACTTGTTAT
This sequence comes from Picea glauca, assembly GCA_000966675.3. NCBI lineage: Eukaryota > Viridiplantae > Streptophyta > Pinopsida > Pinales > Pinaceae > Picea > Picea glauca. The sequence goes on along the minus strand of JZKD02S1741054.1, from coordinate 112,375 downwards.
CAATCACCTAACACAGAGTTAATATGAAGATTCATTGAATACACAAGCTGGTGAATGTCCAGATAGCATGCTTTGTAACACAAATGAGCAGGGTACAATCTTAGATTCAAACAATCTCCTGCTAAATCTGCTCCTCAAAAAGACAAATCTACTGCTCAAAAAAATAAATATGTTACCCCAGCAGTACAGACAAGCAACAAAAATATTGAAAGGAAGCAAGTACAGATAGCTGTGAAAGTAACAGCCCCAGAAGCAGACAATTTCACATCCCCTTTCAGTTTAGAACATGAGATAAGTAATGTAAAAATTCCTATTCCTTTGACTGAATTGGTTAAAACTAATTCCTATAAGAGTCATATTTTGAAATGGTTACAACCTTCTTCTGTCATAGACCCTGTTATTGATGTGATTAATCTCCAAGATGAAAAACCCATTATTGTCTTAGGGCCAATTGTAGAAGAAAGGGATGACTCCACTCCCCCTTTTTATGTCTCATTAAACATTCATGACAAAATCATTCATAATTTCCAATTAGACTATGGAGCCTCCCATAATATTATGCCAAAGGTTGTCATGGAAGAATTAGGCTTAGAGATGACCAAAGATTACCATGATCTCTTTTCCTTTGATTCCAAAAAATCCAAATGCTTGGGGGCTATCAAAGACCTTGTTGTTTCATTATCCCAAATCCCAACCAAAATTTTAGTCATGGATATTGTTGTAGTTGATATCCCTCCTAGGTTTGGTATGTTGTTTTCCAGATCTTGGTGTAAGAAGCTTGGGGGATCTCTCCAAATGGATCTCTCTTATTCCACTATACATGTTTTTGGAGAGGAATTTAGAATACTTTATCGTGAATATCAATTGGCATACATTATTAGTGACAGTGATCATTCTATAAATCATCTTATCTGTGCAGTTGATGTGGATCTGGCATCCTCTATATTTCATATTGATGATGTTTTCCAACATTTGTTTCCTTTGACTAAACCAGCTATTGTTCCACAGTCTTTTGAGAATCAAAATCTGTTGTGGAGATTATATTTTGATGGAACCTCATCCAGAGAAGGCACAGAGGTAGGTGTAGTGTTGATTTCTCCTAAAAATGAAGTCATTACCATGTCTTACAAGTTAGAATTCGAGACAACAAATAAAATTGTAGAGTATGAAACATTGTTGTTAGGTCTCAGGGTATCTAAGGAAATTAAAATTCAACATTTAAAGGTTCATGGGGATTCTGAGCTCATTGTACAGCAGGTTAGAGATGTATATCATACACAGAACATTCAGTTGAAAGACTACATAAATGAGGTATGGGACATCATTGAAGCCTTCTTTATGTCTTTTAACATTGTATATATTCCAAGAAATCAGAATGAGTAGGTCAAATCATTGGTTGTGGCAGCAAGTAATTTTAAACGTCCTTTACCCCCAAAGCTGAAATATCAAGTAGAGATTAGGTACATGCCTTCTATTCCAGATAATGTCAAGCATTGGAGAGTATTTGAGGAAGATTCTGAAATCAAAAGGTTCATTAAAGTTAAAGATGATTTCTCTTCAATTCATATCGATCAAGATAAGGAATTAGATGAGGTTAACCAAAATTTGAATTTTCATAATATGATTGATGGGCATAAGATATTTCAATTGCCCACTAATCATATATCAAAAGGTTTGGTACCTATTGAAATAATTTTTTATCATAATGATGTTCTTGTGAAGCTCCCTGATCTAGAAAAAGAAGCAGATGTGACGGATTACAATCTTGGGACTGCTGCAAATCCCAAGCATGTTAAATTGTCAAAATTCCTGTCAACAAAATACCAAGCTAAATGTGAGGAATTGTTGAAAGATTTCATTGATATTTTTTCATGGCAATATAAATATCTTAGGACCTTTGATGAAACTATAATTCAACACAAGATACCTTTGAAAGATAATGTAAAACCTTTCAAGCAGAAGTTAATGCAGATTAATCCTCTTTTGTTACCTATTATGGAGAAGGAAGTCAAGAAAATTTTAGATGCTAAGTTCATTGTACCCTTGAGGTATTTTGACTGGATAGAAAACCTGGTGTCAATGAGAAAAAAGAATGGTGAAATCAAACTTTGTGTTGATTTCATAAATTTAAACAGGTGTTCTCGGAAAGACAACTACCCATTGCCCAAAATGGAACATATATTGCAGATGATATGGAGAAAATTGCTTTCACAACACCATAGGGTACTTTTATGTATGCTCGAATGCATTTTGTTTTGATGAATGTTGGGGCCACCTTTCAGTGAGCTATGGATATTGCCTTTGTGGAAGAGAAGGAAAAGTATGTGGTCATCTATTTTAATGATATTACTGTGTTCTCTAAATCTGATGAGGAGCATCTACACCATTTGAGACAGGTATTTCTAAAGTGAAAAAGGTATGGTCTTTCTTTAAATCCAAAATAGTCTCATTTTTCTTTAGAACAAGGGAAATTTCTAGGGCATATCGTTTGTGTTGATGGAGTTAAAATTGATCCTGCTAGAGTGATATACATTAAAAATATTTCTATCCCTAAAACTAAGAAATAAATCTAGTCTTTCCTTGAGAATATAAACTTTCTTAGAAGGTTTATTCCCAACTTTGTTGAACTGGTCAAACACATAAATGGCATGTTAAAGAAAGGTCATGAGATCGTATGGAGAAATGAAGCCAAAGATTTTTTTCAATCTATTAAGCAGGCTATTTCAAATGCACCTGTTTCAATTAGCCTAGATTTTGAAAAAGAGTTCCTGATTTTTTCTTTTGCAACTCAAGATACTTTAGCAGCTACCCTTTTACAGATAAATTCGGAGGGTTTTGAACAACCCATTGCCTTTTTTTAGCAGGGCACTTCGGGATGTTGAATTAAAATACGATATCATGGAGAAGCAGTATTTTGCTTTGGTCAAAGCATTAAAATATTTTAGAGTTTATGTGCTACATTCAAAAATCATTGCATATGTACCATCTAATGCTATCAAAGATATCTTGACTCAGTCGGACAGTTATGGAAAGGGTNGAAATTAAAAGGATGAGACTACCATATTATTTCTTGAGGGACCTGAATAAAATGGCCATGAAAAATCAAGCAAACCCTAGGATCCCCCTGCATGGTATCTATCATCAAGGGTTAATTAAGATACTCATTAAAGAAGAGATAGAGAAAATACAGAGGACATGGAATCAATTCTTGATCTGGTCAGGGTTTAAAATAGAAGTTCATACTCCTCCCCAAAAGTCGACTGATAATTTTTTTGAGCCAACGCAAGAAGCATCATCGAGCACAAGTCCACCTATTGTTTCAAGGAATAATTAAAGGAATACGAGTTTGAATATTTCATATGAACAATTTAAGAATACTCCAACCAGTTTGCAAATAGGTGAAGGATCTTTTCATGCGCTAGGTGGAGGTAGGCATCCTTTCCCTCATGCCCAGAAGGTCTATATCAGAAAAAGTAAAAGGTTAGTAGAACCTATGGTGATGAATGAAATTCAAAAACCTGAAACAACAAAGGTACATACAAACCATGTACAACCTAAAGAAACTATCACAAAGGTTGTTCCTCTTAGTTCAAGTTCTTCTGAAGATGATGTTGATAGATATAAAACTCTGGTAAGGAAAAGGATTACTAGGCCACAAAATAAATTCAGATTGAAATCCAAATCCATGTACAACCCTGAAATCAAGGATAAGGTTATATTAATTGATGAAGAACCTACAAACCCTAATGAAAATCTATGAACAAGCAAGAAGGTTTCTAAAATCAGAACTAAGAAGAAGAAACTTAAGAAAAAGGATCTAGCAGCAAATAAAAATGTTCTTACAGAAAAATACAGAGTTTATGTCAGACAACAGAGAAGATAGAGTAAACAAAGCAAGAAGGGCCCAAAACCTTTGACCAGATCTGAATATGGTAAACCAAAGAGATTGACAACTCATTCTAAAGCGAAGCAAACAAGAGGTAACAATTTTGATCTGTTAGCTGAGGCAGCTAAATCTGTCTTCCAGGGAGAAGTTTCAATTTGAGATCTTAAGTGTTTATGAAAAACCTAATTTTTCACTAATGATGAGAATATAATATGTCTTTTAAAGTTGATTTACAACCTCTTTTGGCGGACTGATAATACATATCAGCCATCTGTTTTTTAGTTGTCAAATGATTGGAACAGATGGATGGCAGAAGATCAAGTGGATCTCAGAAGATTAAGTGAAAGTTGCAGCGTACTAGCCAGGTGTAATCAAGTAAACAAAATACCTGTCTCTATGCAAAATTGTTGCCTATATTATAGGATCTAATTTGTAAATGTTTTATATTCTTATGTATCAATAGATATAGGAAACATTCGCCCTCAAGGCCTATAGGAGTTAGTTTTGAGATATCCCTAGATATCAAAATGATCATAAATGTATGAAACTGATGTAAAAATCTATATATTTGATGAAGTAAAGGAAGAATGGGTTGGATCCATGTTTTGAGCTTGATATTGTATATCTAAAGACTATTTTGATCTATCTTACCTATGTAACGACTTCAGCTCTTAATAAAGTTAATGGTTAGTTTGTGTTCCCTCTATGTTTATCATCTTCTTGTTTTCTTCTTAAACACTGTGATGATATTATATGAGCTTGTGACAAATGATTATGTGCTGAGAGGGTTGCTTTAAAGGGTTTTTAGTAATCTTTGCCACATTGGTGTTTCTTCTTCTTAAATCTTATTTGGAATAATTTCTAGATAAAGGTTTATTCTTCTATTGTATAAGGACATTAAGAACAAGATTTGTTTATTGATGGATTTATCGGTTTTGTTTTTCCATTCTCTCCATCACATCATCTAAAATCTTAAGTATCTAGCCATTAGTTTTATTTACCTGACTTGTTGCACCTGGGTAAGTGATCTTAAGAAATCAGATCATTATTCCCTTTCAAACCAAGCAAGGATTTATCCATCTTAAAATCCCTATTGAACATTTTGAAACAAGATGTACTAGGCTTGACTCAATAGAAGTCTTGAGTTGACTTCTAGCGCTAACATTTTTTGGCGTCGTTGTCGGGGATCGAAATGATGAGATTTTCTCTGGGTAGAACGACAAAAGTTTATATATCTAGTTGTAGATGGTGAAAGTATATCTAGGAACAAGTTGATTTCCATATCATTTCACCTGGTGAATCCACATAAGGCACTCTGGCTCCTAAGAGAAAGGGGACTAGAGCCCATCCAGAATCTCCCAATGTGCCTCTTGTTTCAGACCCTGAGAAGATCCTAAAATAGTCTAAAGCCCTCAACAAATCAATGTCTGAGAAATTTTTAATTTTACCCCTTCTGAAGAATCCACCTCAGGGAAAGAGGAATTTATTGAACCAGAATCATTTTACACACCCTATCCCGAGAGTAGATATAAATCTGAAGAAAACCTTGAATTCATTGAAGGAGCAGAGTACCTTCCCTTAGAAAAAATTCCAATCCTTGAAGAAACTCAAGAAGAGAAACCCATTCTTAGCCGCCAAGTTAATATCTTTGTTGTTGAAGAAATTCTCCAATCTTCTCCAAAGATTCAATTAGTGAATAGTCATAAGCCATCATCACCACAGTCACCACATATAAATCAACCTTTAGGTGGTAAAACAATGGCAGGTGCAGCACCACCCAATCCAATGGATGCCATCAGGGTTGCAAGATATGCACCTTTAGTATTGTCAAATAATGTCCATCGTCTCCCAGGAAATGATTACATGAAGTACCTTCCAAGGTTTGACCATGAAGGAGAAACAACTACAGAGGAACATGTGTTAGCTTTTTACTCCTTTGCTGACAATTTTCAAGCGGATTATAATGATGTATAGATGAGGATTTTTATCCAAAGTTTAGATGGATAAGTGTGGAAGTGGTTCAGGAACTTAAGAGATAACTCCATCACTACTATCACAGACCTTGATGCTACCTTCTTGAGAAAGTGGGGAGACAAGAAAGATGATTTGTATTACATGACATAATTTAGCAATCTTCAAAGAAAGAATGGTGAGTTTGTTTCTGAATTCTCTCATAGTTTTAATCGAATGTACCAGAAGATACCAAATGATATTAGGCCAGCTGAAAGGTTAGAAAAGGTCACTTATGCTAATGCCTTTGATGTTTATTTTTGTTTTCTACTAAGGGAAAGAAGATCAGCCACTCTCATTGATATGCAAGATTCATCTCTAGAAGTTAATCCAACATTATAGCATCATAACATCTCAAGAAAAGGTCAGATAAGGGAAATAAAAAGGAATAATATAAGTCCTCTTCATCAAATACCAAAAACCAGAAGATTTTCTTCGAGGAGATGGCAAGAAAAATGGAGGAAATGTCATTTGAGTTGTCTAAACTCATATTGGAAAAGAAAAAATGTAATACACCTCAAGAAGGAAATCGAAATACAAATCAATATAGAAGACCTTATAACCCTCAGACCTTGCAGAGGGATAAGAAGAAAAATGATGATCAGAAAATACAGACACCCCTACAGAATAATTATATTGAGGAAAATCAAGAAGATGAAGAGGTAGATGAAGATGTGGATATTCATTTGTTTGGGGATGAACTTGTTATCAATCACCTAACACAGAGTTAATATGAAGATTCATTGAATACACAAGCTGGTGAATGTCCAGATAGCATGCTTTGTAACACAAATGAGCAGGGTACAATCTTAGATTCAAACAATCTCCTGCTAAATCTGCTCCTCAAAAAGACAAATCTACTGCTCAAAAAAATAAATATGTTACCCCAGCAGTACAGACAAGCAACAAAAATATTGAAAGGAAGCAAGTACAGATAGCTGTGAAAGTAACAGCCCCAGAAGCAGACAATTTCACATCCCCTTTCAGTTTAGAACATGAGATAAGTAATGTAAAAATTCCTATTCCTTTGACTGAATTGGTTAAAACTAATTCCTATAAGAGTCATATTTTGAAATGGTTACAACCTTCTTCTGTCATAGACCCTGTTATTGATGTGATTAATCTCCAAGATGAAAAACCCATTATTGTCTTAGGGCCAATTGTAGAAGAAAGGGATGACTCCACTCCCCCTTTTTATGTCTCATTAAACATTCATGACAAAATCATTCATAATTTCCAATTAGACTATGGAGCCTCCCATAATATTATGCCAAAGGTTGTCATGGAAGAATTAGGCTTAGAGATGACCAAAGATTACCATGATCTCTTTTCCTTTGATTCCAAAAAATCCAAATGCTTGGGGGTTATCAAAGACCTTGTTGTTTCATTATCCCAAATCCCAGCCAAAAGTTTAGTCATGGATATTGTTGTAGTTGATATCCCTCCTAGGTTTGGTATGTTGTTTTCTAGATCTTGGTGTAAGAAGCTTGGGGGATCTCTCCAAATGGATCTCTCTTATTCCACTATACATGTTTTTGGAGGGGAATTTAGAATACTTTATCGTAAAGATCAATTGGCATACATTATTAGTGACAGTGATCATTCTATAAATCATCTTATCTGTGCAGTTGATGTGGATCTGGCATCCTCTATATTTCATATTGATGATGTTGTCCAACATTTGTTTCCTTTGACTAAACCATCTATTGTTCCACAGTCTTTTGAGAATCAAAATCTGTTGTGGAGATTATATTTTGATGGAACCTCATCCAGAGAAGGCACGGAGGTAGGTGTAGTGTTGATTTCTCCTAAAAATGAAGTCATTACCATGTCTTACAAGTTAGAATTCGAGACAACAAATAAAATTGTAGAGTATGAAGCATTGTTGTTAGGTCTCAGGGTATCTAAGGAAATTAAAATTCAACATTTAAAGGTTCATGGGGATTCTGAGCTCATTGTACAACAGGTTAGAGATGTATATCATACACAGAACATTCAGTTGAAAGACTACATAAATGAGGTATGGGACATCATTGAAGCCTTCTTTATGTCTTTTAACATTGTATATATTCCAAGAAATCAGAATGAGTAGGTCAAATCATTGGTTGTGGCAGCAAGTAATTTTAAACGTCCTTTACCCCCAAAGCTGAAATATCAAGTAGAGATTAGGTACATGCCTTCTATTCCAGATAATGTCAAGCATTGGAGAGTATTTGAGGAAGATTCTGAAATCAAAAGGTTCATTAAAGTTAAAGATGATTTCTCTTCAATTCATATCGATCAAGATAAGGAATTAGATGAGGTTAACCAAAATTTGAATTTTCATAATATGATTGATGGGCATAAGATATTTCAATTGCCCACTAATCATATATCAAAAGGTTTGGTACCTATTGAAATAATTTTTTATCATAATGATGTTCTTGTGAAGCTCCCTGATCTAGAAAAAGAAGCAGATGTGACGGATTACAATCTTGGGACTGCTGCAAATCCCAAGCATGTTAAATTGTCAAAATTCCTGTCAACAAAATACCAAGCTAAATGTGAGGAATTGTTGAAAGATTTCATTGATATTTTTTCATGGCAATATAAATATCTTAGGACCTTTGATGAAACTATAATTCAACACAAGATACCTTTGAAAGATAATGTAAAACCTTTCAAGCAGAAGTTAATGCAGATTAATCCTCTTTTGTTACCTATTATGGAGAAGGAAGTCAAGAAAATTTTAGATGCTAAGTTCATTGTACCCTTGAGGTATTTTGACTGGATAGAAAACCTGGTGTCAATGAGAAAAAAGAATGGTGAAATCAAACTTTGTGTTGATTTCATAAATTTAAACAGGTGTTCTCGGAAAGACAACTACCCATTGCCCAAAATGGAACATATATTGCAGATGATATGGAGAAAATTGCTTTCACAACACCATAGGGTACTTTTATGTATGCTCGAATGCATTTTGTTTTGATGAATGTTGGGGCCACCTTTCAGTGAGCTATGGATATTGCCTTTGTGGAAGAGAAGGAAAAGTATGTGGTCATCTATTTTAATGATATTACTGTGTTCTCTAAATCTGATGAGGAGCATCTACACCATTTGAGACAGGTATTTCTAAAGTGAAAAAGGTATGGTCTTTCTTTAAATCCAAAATAGTCTCATTTTTCTTTAGAACAAGGGAAATTTCTAGGGCATATCGTTTGTGTTGATGGAGTTAAAATTGATCCTGCTAGAGTGATATACATTAAAAATATTTCTATCCCTAAAACTAAGAAATAAATCTAGTCTTTCCTTGAGAATATAAACTTTCTTAGAAGGTTTATTCCCAACTTTGTTGAACTGGTCAAACACATAAATGGCATGTTAAAGAAAGGTCATGAGATCGTATGGAGAAATGAAGCCAAAGATTTTTTTCAATCTATTAAGCAGGCTATTTCAAATGCACCTGTTTCAATTAGCCTAGATTTTGAAAAAGAGTTCCTGATTTTTTCTTTTGCAACTCAAGATACTTTAGCAGCTACCCTTTTACAGATAAATTCGGAGGGTTTTGAACAACCCATTGCCTTTTTTTAGCAGGGCACTTCGGGATGTTGAATTAAAATACGATATCATGGAGAAGCAGTATTTTGCTTTGGTCAAAGCATTAAAATATTTTAGAGTTTATGTGCTACATTCAAAAATCATTGCATATGTACCATCTAATGCTATCAAAGATATCTTGACTCAGTCGGACAGTTATGGAAAGGGTCGTAAATGGATAGATAAGTTGTTTGAGTATGACTTGGAGATCAAGCCTACCAAGATAGTCAAAGGGGAAGGGTTAGATAAGCTGCTAGTTGATTCTAATTCCAGAGCTATGGGATTTTATTACATTTGTAACAATTTAGGAAATTTACATCCTCAAAACAACAGTTCTCAAGTCAATAAAAAATTGCTTAATCAAAATGGTACAGACATATCCTTTATTTTCTATAGAATTTTCAATCTCCTCCAGGAATAGATAAGTCTAAAGTAAGATCCCTAAAACTCAAAGTTGTAAAGTATTGTGTGAATGATCAAAATTTGTTTTGGAGAGACCCTTCTGGATTTTTACTGAGATGCATTGATGAAGAATAAGAACAAAGAGTCATGACAGAGTTTCATGAAGGAGTGTTTGGAGGACATCACTTCTGGAAGTCCACTACATATAATATACTTAGGGCTAGGTATTATTGGCCTAGTCTATTTTTTTATGTCTGTGAAAAGGTTAGAGCATGTGAAAAATGCCAAAGGTTTGTTGGTAAAAAAAAACATAAGTCCTTACCCCTCAAGCCTGTAAAAGTGTCTGCACCTTTCCAACAGTGGGCTTTGGATTTCATAGGTGAAATCCATCATCCATCTAGTTGCTAGCATAGATGGATTCTGATAGATACAAATTATTTCACAAAGTGGATTGAAGCTATACCTACAAGGAGGGCAACTGCTAAGGTAATCATAAGTTTTATTGAAGAGAATATTTTATCTAGGTTTGGTTGTCCAGAAGTGATCATCATGGATAACGTTGTAGCTTTTAAATCTACTAACATGGTAATATTTTGTGAAGACTATGGCATCAAGCTTAGGCATTCTACTGCTTATTACCCACAGGGTAATGGCTTGGAAGAATCATCCAATAAAAGTATGGTCATGATCATTAAGAAACTTCTGGAAGATAATAAGAGGGATTAGGATTAAAAGTTGAAATATGCCTTGTGGGTTGACTGTGTTAGCACAAAAAGAGAAATTGGAACTTCATCTTTTCAGTTAGCATATGGAATGGAAGCAGTCTTTCCAGTACAACTTGATTTTCTAGTTGTAAAGTTTCTGCAAGAAATTGAAGCTGAACCTAATGATGCTATCAGGAGGATTTGTCATATTGTAGAATTGCAACAAGCAAGAGAGAAACTTCTTGAGAAGGCACATCAACATCAACAAAAGGTTAAAGAGACCTTTCACAAAAAATAAAAAATAGAGTAGTTGCTACCCGAGGATTTGGTTTTGAAATGGGATGCCCGCAGAGAATACCATCATGTGAAGTTTGACAAGTTGTGGATGGGTCCATTCAAGGTGGATAAGGTCTTGGACAACAACACTTTCCTATTGCAAAAGTCGAAGGTGAAGAGGTTTTTGGTGGCCCAATAAATGGGTGTTTTCTGAAGAAATTATTTTACTAAAGTCGTTGGTGTCTCAAATACCATTGTACATATAGGTGTGGTGTGGTAGTTAGACAATAAAGACTCCATAGCCCAATGGAAGAAATACCGCAACTTATCTTTTTTTTAGTTTCCAGTATTAGTTTAATCGTTTAGCTTGATGTGTTTTGAATAACAATTTACCAAACTTCAGGAGTTGAAACAGTTATAGTCTGCAGACTAAACATGGCAGAAAAATCAAAGGAATAGAAGGCACATGTCTACTCAAAGTTCTTGGAGTTTCACAGGGAGAACTCCATCCCCCATGGAGCCATTGTTATCACCTATTATGTTCTACAAAGTTTCATCTCTCATCTCTTATTTTCTCCATTTAATTTTTTTTTGTATAAGCTATAAATCCTCATCATTAGGTTGGTAAAGGTTCAAAATATTTATCATGGGGGTAAAAATAATGTTATATTGAGAGGAATGAGAGATACTTAGTCTTGTAATAGGGGATAAGAAGAATTATGCACATGTTTGTAGGACTGTCTTATGACATCATTTAAAGTTTTAAATCTTTCCATCAGAGTCATATGTCATGTCATAACTTATGTCTCATGATTACCAAAGTTAGATATCGACTTTCAAGTTGATTCCATCCAAAATATGCCAAAGGAAATTTTATGCAGGGTGCTACAGGAACTTCCACTTGTCCCTATTTTTTCATCATTACAAGTATTGTTGGAGGAGTTTGAATATGTGGATC
>JZKD02S1741054.1:85118-95551 GCA_000966675.3 Picea glauca | reverse complement strand
TCGAGAGAATGAATAGAACATTGATGGACAATGTTAGGAGCATGCTCAATGATGTTGGGCTCGCACAAGAATTATGGGTAGAGGGAGTCGACACTGCAAGATATCTGGTGAATATGTCTCCTTCATCAATGTTATTCGACACGACTCCACATGAGGTATTTTCGGGTAAGAAGCCTTCAATTTCACATCTCAAAGTATTTGGTTATGATGCATTTTTGCATGTTCCCAAGGAAAAGAGAAGCAAGCTAGACAAGAAGGAAGTCAAATGTATTTTCATTGGGTACAAAGAAGGAATGAAAGGATATAAGCTCTAGGATCCTGCTTCAAGGAGAACAGTGTACAGTCGAGATGTTGTCTTCATAGAAGTCGTAGGTAAGTCTAAGCCTGAAGAAATTGTTCTGATTGAGAATAATCCTAATATGTTGCGGTTTGAACTAAGGAATGAAGAAGATTATTCAGATGAGTCGATTGAATCAGAGGAAGAGGTGGAACAATAGACTCTGGTCATAAGGAGGTCAAAAAGAGTAAGAAAACTAATCGAAAGGTATAGTCTACCTGACTTTTTTTCTGCATTCGTGTTAACTGCCATCAATGATGAGCCCAAGTCGGTCAATGAGACAATCGACTTGACAGAGGATAAACTTTGGAAGGATACCATGGTCAAAGATATGGAATCCTTTCACAAGAATGAGACATGGGATCTAGTCAAGTTACCTAGTGGAAGAAAGCTCATCAGTAGCAAATGGGTATTCAAGAAGAAGATGAATGTTGCAGGACAAGTCTAGAATTTCAAAGCTTGACTAGTAGCAAAAGGATATTCCTAAGTCGAGGGAGTCGACTTCGGTGATATTTTTTCGTCTGTTGCAAAATTAACCTCCATTAGAGTACTAATGTCTCTAGATGCAACATTTGATATGGAAATAGAACATATGGATGTGAAGACGTCACTTCTACATGGGCACCTAGAAGAGGAAATCTACATGAAACAACCTGAAGGAATTGTAGTAAAGGGAAAGAAATATTTGGTGTGCAAACTGAAAAGATCCCTTTATGGTCTAAATCAATCACCAAGGATGTGGTACCAAAAGTTCAACACATACATCCTTAGTTTTGGATTTGTGAGAAGCAAAGTTGGTCACTGAATATATTCCAAGGAAAAAGGTGGGTGTTTTGTATATGTATCTTTGTATGTCGATGACATGTTGTTGATTGGAAATGACATGGACGCAATAAAAGAGGTGAAGAATCAGTTATCCTCCAAGTTCGACATGAAGGATATCGGTGTAGCTAAATTCATTATGGGAATGGAATTTAAGAGAGACCGAACCGCTAGAAAGCTTTGGTTGAATCAGACAAAGTACATTGAAAGAGTGCTAAAGCATTTCAACATGCAAGATTGCAAACCGGTGAAGGTGCCAATTCCTGTGGGAGCAAGGCTAACTGTTGAATAGTGTCCAAAGACACACGAAGAAATAGAGGACATGGCAAGTGTTCCCTATGAAAATGTTGTTGGTAGTCTAATGTATTTGATGGTCTACACTCGACTAGACATTGACCATGCAGTGGGAGTGTTGCGTAGGTACATGTTGACACCTAGAAAGTGTTACAATATGAAAGATTGTGCTCGTTTTACCATTGACAATACCCTTGTCACCCAACCATTGGTCGAAGCCACCCTCCGAGCACCTTGACCTTGACAGAGGAGAATACTGGTAGCAATCAATAGCCAAGCAAGGCTAATGTACCAAGAAAGAATAGAAACCAAGCTGATCAAATAGTCCCACCCAGAAACTGGCGCAACACCTTCCCTAGAAACTTGCGCACAAAACTGCCAACTGCAATGTGCAGAAACTGCTCTCTGCAATTCTGAGAAGTGTGAATAATGAGAAATGGCGCCCTTTATTTATAGTGGTCTGGCAGACTTACTGGGGCCGACTTCTCCTTCTGGGTACTAATTAATTCACATTAATTATATTTCTGTAGCCAACATCTCATCTAGGGTTTCCTTTACTTCTTTGCTTCCTTCTGGAATATTCTAATCTCGTCATAGGTCACAATAGAGGTTCATACCTCCCAAAGCTACCATAATATCAACATAAAGGAGAACTGGACAGTTGTCAAGAGAGTATTTTGGTATTTATGTGGCGCAAAGGACTATGTTATATGCTACCAAGAAAAAGATGGAGGTAGCGGTGGTAAATTAAATGTACATAGCTTTGTCGACGCACTGGGATGGAGGTCTAGATCGATGAAGTTCGACCAGCAGATATGTCTTCAAGATGTTTGGTGGAGAAATAAGTTGGATGAGTAAGTGACAGGTGGTCATATCCTTTTCAATAACAGAATTTGAATACATGGCAGCCACTCATGGAAGCAAAGAAGCAGTATGGATGCAAAGGTTGTGTTCAGGAATCAGGTTTGAGCAAAGAGATATGAAGATAAGTTGTGATAGTCAAAGCACAATATTTCTGGTAAAGAACCCTGATTATCATTTAAAGACTAAGCACATTGATGTATAGTACCATTTAGTAAGAGATATGGTGGAAAGTAACAAGGTGTTGTTGGAGAAAGTAGACACAAGACTCGTTGACCAAGTCTGTGAGTGTTGTGAAGTTCACTTGGTGTAGAGAGGCAATGGGAATTGTTTCCTTGGGTCTATGAATAAAAGTTCAAGAATCTCCTGGTTTCAGCAAAGAAGACAACAAGTGGGAGAATGTTGGGTTCTTATATTATTTGCAGTGAAAATCTAGTCGAGGTGGATCGACCGACGATCGAAGTCGAGGTAGATCGACAACAAGTCGAAGGTCGAAGCTAGTCGACCAGGTAAATTTGAAGTCAAAGGTTGAGGAGGTTTGACATGGTAAAGGCATCGATAACAATTCGAAGGGGTAGACAGGCAGGCATGTTGTGACCGAATGAAGACTGAATGAAGGTTGATTGGTAGTCGATTGGTAATCTGACTTGGAGTCAACTGTAACAGAATCCCAAGATTCACAGTATTTGTAGCCAATGATCTACATGGATCTGTAATTGTTTTTGGGATCCATGTATTTAGGGTTTTACTTTTTGTAAATCCTATAAAGAGGCATGTTCTAAGGTCATAAAGGCTAATCTTGAATATTTATATGATGAATGGATAATCACCAAGAGTCTGTAATTTAGAGGTTGTTGGCCATGTAGATGTAAGTCGGATTGGCTACAGGGTTGTTCTTGCACAGGCAAGAGGGTATGATTTCGATTGTGCCTTAGGTGTGGACCAAGTTTAGACATGTAACCTTTTATTCACCTTGAATAAAACAACAAGAGCAGAACGCTCAAGGAATCATGGTTTTCCCGGTTTGGGTTTCCAAGGTATAATCTTTGTGTACTGTGTGATTGCTTTGTCATTTACATTCTTGATTAAATTATTCTTCTCTTCTGCTAGGTTTAGTATGGAAGTGTATCTCATTTTCCGACATTTACTTGCACAAACTTTCTTCTTTGACACTTCTCCACATCATGTTTACTAATTCCACAAGAAGCACATGGATATCTAGACCATTCACTAGTGGGAAATGTCTTCATTCCCTCTTTTGTGGCATGCACATCTTCCTCTGGATATGTCTTACACATGTTACATTTCTCTGTGATAGAGGTTAGAACTAATTTTTTATGAAGGAGTTATTTATCCGAAGCTCTTCTTGCTTCATCCATGCTCGAGCATTCTCCATCTTGATGGGAAAAAGAGTAATATAAGGAGTAATATTTCTCGATCATGCCTTTTGAAAGAGGTAGTCCCTTTTGAATTGGAGTCTTTACATTCTCAAGCTACCAATATTCATGGAATGGTACTGATGGTGCCAATGCTTGATTCTTGATCTGCAACTTTCTTTCTAACTCATGAAAAATACCCTTATGGAATTCCTCATTCCATAACAGTCAATCTTGCAACTTATGCTTCTCTTCCTCAAGAGATTGCAATTGCATATTTAACTAAAATTATCCTTATGGATCTGTTGATTAATATTATTTTGTAGCCTCAACTTCATGAGAACTTTACTCATCTTGTTCTCTTGATAAGAGTCTTCAAAATATTCACCAACTGAACTCTTGGATCTCATCACATCAACAATTTAAAAATGCACGTCAAAACTAGCTCTGATACCACTTGATCTGAAAATCCTTAGACACCACTTATTTCTTTACAATATATGCATGCAACATTTAACTTGATTCATAATTAATTTACTGAATGTATTGAGGTTATTTACAGAATTTTGATGATGTGCTTCTTATCCAAAAACTCATAAACTGATGATTAATTTGCATAATACCGAGATGACACGATAGAAAATAAAATAACTCAAATTACATATGTAGATGACATATATCACTTCATCTTCAAAGTCTCTTTAGATAACACGATTGTTCTCCATCATCTCAAAATACCAAATTACATTACAATATGGGCTCACAAAATCCAATTTAATGGACTCTGTTTAACCCCATTACTCAAAACAATAAAATAAGTTCACCATTGAAATCCTTGTGAAATTCTGAGAAATTTGACTATAAAGTCGACCAAATTCCAAGCCAGCTCAATTTCACCCGCTTTGACATGCAAAAAACAAAGCGCTAAAACCTCATTAATGGCAATTTCAACTAACACTTTTACCAATTACCTCAAGTCACAAAATATACCTCAAATTCATGATCCTTGCAAAAAATCATGAAAAAAGAGTATAAAGTTTCCTAGGTGTTGGCATTATACCTCATGGCATGTTTTACGAGACAACCATACTTGGCATCTTCTTAGCACGTACTTCGAGACAATTCATACGTCCTCAATATTCATGCATTGCATTGAGATCTGTGCACTTCAATATATGTGCACATTGGAATGTGTGTCAACATTGATATGTGTTCCCAATATATAGGGTTGGTCGGCCAAGCCTCCACGCGAGTTTTTGGGCAACTTAATACTATTTCCGATGGAATCCGATTAAATGTGGTGCTCATGGCATATTGGTTAAAACAGTGGCTAAGTTTAGCGAAGGCTGGGGGTTCTATTCCCCATGGTCCTTTCTTGGCATATTTGTTGGTTGGCTATATGATTATATTATACCCATATACTACATATATATATGGTGTATTGTTTTAAAACCTATCGCATTTTGTTAGCCCTCGGGCACTATGGTATTGGTCGTGTGGTATAACATACAAACCAAGAGCTTATGGGTCGAGGGCGTAATCCCTTGGCCCTTTTTGCCATCGATTGAACCTTCATACAAGCTTAAATAATTCCAGCCACATGTATGGTTAAGTAACACCATGGTAGCACGATGGTAATGGAGGGTTTGTTAAGGATTTGGGAGGTTATGGAGGTCATGGGTTCAACCCCTGTAGAGTCATAATTTTAATAAACCATACCAATATAGGCCAATGGGAGGTTGCCACACAGAAGCCTCTCATTGGTTATCCATTGCCACGTGTCAACATGTGATTCATCCACTTGAATGTATGGTCTGACCATTCACCTGACAACTAGATATGCCACATCACCTGTACGAAAATGTTCCACGTGTCACCCTTGCAATAGTGACACATGTTACCCTTTTACCTATGTTGACTTTGACCTTTGACCTGGTTTGATTGGAACGTTGACCGCTCATAACTTTTACATATGAACTATGTTTGACTTGTCATTTATGTCATTGGAAAGCTGACGACGAGCTCTACGCAATGATGCCATTTTCAAGAGCATTTGGGATGGTCGATTTTGAGCTTTTCTAGATCCCCTGGGACCTCTGTGAGTATTTCGGATCCTCTTGGACCTCTGTGAGCATTCCTTGGATCCTCCTAGATCAAGTAGATTCTCATACATATCTCATATCATAAAAATATAAATGCAGTACTTCATAGAACATATCTAAATAACAAAAGTGAAAAAACTAAGAAATATTACCATAGAAATAAACTGGATATTGATGCCAACTACACCAAAGATCGCAACCTTCTTTGATACAGACTCTAGACTTCTTCAAACTTGATACAGACTCACAGAAAGAAGATATAACAGGATTGTTTTTTATCTATGCAAGATGTCAGAATATAATTTATTGGAGGAATAAATGTTTTGTTGGATTCAATTATAATGATTTTAATTTTATAAATATTAAGAATAAGTTTAGTTAAAATATTCAAGAATATTTCTTAATAAAAATTTTGGTTTAAAAAATCAATCAAATCATGCAATCATTAATCGAATCATTCAATCAAGTGTGTAAACATATTTAATTAACATATTGTATCTTCCCATACAACAGAGAATTTTCCTTGTAAAAGAGTTAAAATTTATATGGCATTAAATGATTATATGTTTTTGCAATCACAATCCAAATTAAATGATTTTGTATAACTAGAGTTAAACATTATATGGCATCTCAAATTTAAATGATTGAAACATCTCAAAGTTAATTTTAAAATATAGAAATTATTAATAGTGTCAATCATTAACATACATATGATATATTTTATAAATCAAACAACATCAACATCAACATGATATGAAAATGTGTAATATACATGAATTATAACATCAAAATCAATGTGTGTGTAAAGTCAAATATGCATGTCAACTTTTTTTTACGAGGAAATGTACTCATGGAAAACCATCCAAATACTTCCTCGTGTTCCATGGATGGTAAGCAGGGTAAACTGCAAACCCTGATTATGGGGCCTCGCCCTGGGGAATCAAGACAGTCGAACCCTTGACCAACAATAAGCATGAAAAACTCACATCTAGATCTAGACCAATTGAGCTAACCCTCGTGGATAATATGCATGTCAACTATACATCGCAAAAATAAATAGACATGTCAACCACTGCTAGGTCCACCACCAAAGCCAAAGGCATTAGAACATTTTCTATGTAAGAATGTAGCTACACTAGTATACATATATGTACTCTAAATGAGTCAATAAGATATTGTCTATAGGATCAATTGTTGGTGTCATAGATGGATCGGTAGGCTCAATACCTAGTGTTGTATGTGGATTGGTGGGTAGACTAGTGTGTGCATCAGTAGGAGTAGTTGGTGGCACAATTGGAAGAGGTGGTGGAGGAGGTCGAGGAGGTTTAGGAGGAGTGTCCTTAGACATCTCATTATATAAAGATGAATAACATGAAGAAGATGAACAACCACATCCTGCAGCTCATTACTCCTTATCCCTCACCCTCTGGAGTAAAATTGGGATATTGATATTATGATGCATCAATAATGTCAAATAATGAGAAGGCTCGCATGGATCCCTACAGAATTAGGATCCTATGTGACCACTCTAGGTCAAACTTGCTCCACTTTGAATTTGGCCATCAATGTACACAATGACTCCATGGCCTAGAAATAAAATTGGAGATATGGTCATTATCACATACTAGGTATGCCCTCCCAAGTTGGCTCAATGGCCTTGACCATATCTACATCAAGTGGGGGAGGAATCCCCTCACAAGTATACGAGCCAATATTTGTGAAATAGTAGACAACAATTATACAAATTAAACAAAATATTATAATTAATAACATGTTCATTAAATAAGACAAAAAAATATGTAACTATAATAATTAAAAGATCACGATAATATTACCTCTCTCATACAGTGGCTTAATTAGAGTAAATAGGATGTTATGACACCCTCGCTAGTCCATTCTATTGAATTTTAGTTAATTACGTTAACATTAGATTTACCATAGCAATTTAAACTTCTTTTGCATGCTCGTTTATCCATAGGCAATGTTGCACCATCGCCACCCAACCATAGGCACCTACTCATGCCTCCCTTGAGCATAACATATATATCCTGGGAAACCCTTCTACACAAGGGAAGAAAACCCAACAAACCTTCTTATAGAGAAAACCTTGCCAATACAATATAACCATGAAATAGCTCTATTAAATAGAGAAAACCAACAATAAATAATCCCAGCAAGATAGATGTAGCACACCCTAGCCAAAGCGTTGGGGTGTCTAGCCTCCATTAGCGTACCACCAAGAGATAACCAACTATTCATTTGCATCTCACTCTAGCCAGAGCGCTAGAGTGGCTCTACCAATAGATCACCAAGACAAATCAATTATGCAGCTACAGCTCACTCTAGCCAAAGCACTAGAGTGGTTGGCCTTCACCAACACATAATTAATACCAAAAGATAAATCATGTGCATTTCTTCCTTCTGTAGCTACAGCTGCAAATATCTTCCAAACTTGCGCTATGATCTTTGTGAGAATGTGTCAAATGAGGAAGGAATCACCATTATTTATACTAATCTGCCCAATGACTTTTCTGTCAAGGCCGACCTGACCTTTCTGGAAAATATAATTTTTTTTATCTTTTATGGCAGGGCCGACTTGACTTCTAGAGCAATATAATTCTTCTTTATTATTTTTTGTGAGGCCGAATGGGATCTTCTTGAGTTCTTGGCATCTTCATTTATAAGAAAGGTTATCCCGGAGGTGAATACCTATCACATCTACTGGAAACATCAAAACTCCCTCTTATCCAAGGAGGTATTCTCCATTATGTTTTTCCTTTATTCCTCATGTCCTCGCAAGCTATTCCATGGTCCTCCGACTATGCCATGGTCACGCAAACCATGCTACTAGTATCATCATCACGTCACACATGGATACACCCAATGTGGACCTTTCCTAGGGCCTCATCACCACTAGGACCTAGTGTTGCACTAGGAACTACTCGCCCATAGTGCATCATCAAGGACCTACTCACCATAGTGTGGCACTAGGACTTACTCGCCCATAGTGCAACGTCAAGGACTTACTCGCCCATGATGTGTCCACTTGGTCTACTCCCAAGGGACCTGTACATATGGTTTACTCCTAAGGGATAATGGGCACCAACCCAATACAACTTATCAGTCCATTGATAAGTGTCATACTCAACTCAGTCCATCGAGGAGTATCATCACAGAAGAATGTCTCACGAAGCTACAACCATCAATACTTCCTCTCAATGAGGAAGGAATTCACCAAGCATATCTTGTATTATTCTTGGTATTATTTTGTTATAGAAAAGTTTCTCCATGAGCCTCATTAGTTGTATTGATGATCCATCTCCACAACCATGTGTCTAGCACCTCGAGTCATTCTTATCCCATGACAAGAATTATGACTGCATCGGAGCCACATTCACCTCATACTTGATCCTGGAATGCCCACATTCCCACATGATCACTCAGTGAATTCATTTAGCTCGATGTTATCAGACACGTTGAATTGCACCTCAAGCACCTCGAGTCTTCATTTTGTCGAAGACTAAAACAGGGCACATCTACTCCACATGTAAATGTTCCCTATATCCCCTAGTCTACAGCCCGATACTGAGAGAAGGTTCAACCCAATGCTTATCGGGGCCACTCACCTCAACGTGAGTGTTATGCCTGATGCAATTCACACACATTGGAAGAGTCATCGGTCCATCAAGAACTATGTAGCTTCAGTCCATCAAAGACTATGTCGGGCTTCAAGTCTTCAGAACATTAAAGAATATACTAGGGTCCCAAGCCTTCATTCCATCGAAGACTACCCTGGGATCATTCCCACATGGTCAAGTCCATCTAACCAATATTGGAATGTCTACCCGATATCCTCCTGGAGATCTAGCAATAGCCCAAATCTTCAGTTGGTCAAAGATTACATCTGGGCATATTCCCATATGATCAAGTTCGTCTGATCAATCTTGGAATATTGGCACGATGTTGCAATCATCAACACTCCCCCAGGGAAACATTTGCATTCCTTCCAATCTTGTCCCTGACAGAGGCTTGGTGCAAATTTCAGTTGTCTACTCATATGTGGATATGTGTTGGAGCCTCATTGATCCCTCTTACACCATGTCTCTAATGAAGTCCTTCAAGATCCTTTGAAAGCCACCCTGCTTCATGATTTGCATCATTGGTTGTGATATATGATTGCTATAGATATCTACTTCATGTCTCAAACTAGAGACTATCTAATAAGTTTCATTCTACAACCATCACTATAGCTCCCTCTCAGACCTATCACTAGTGACATGCCTCCGAGGTAACCTGCCCAGAACAAGAACAACAACATTTCCATGGAATTTAACAATATAACCTACCCAGAACAAACAACAAAACAAGAATATCTCCTAGAGGGGAGATAAATAAATGCATGTCTAGTATTACGTGGTTAGTATAATGATCATAACTCCAATAGATCAAAAACATAAGATCGCAATGGTGACATAATAGCTAGAGGCATGTCAAAACAATCAAACCTAGAGGGTGTGATGTTCCTATAAATGCACTGGATCTGAGATCCCTCTGGATCTATGATTTCTACTAGGAAAAAAGTCCCTTCTCCTGCAAAACACCCTCAAGATAGTGATATAATTTAACATATACAAGTACATA
>JZKD02S1741054.1:66545-77033 GCA_000966675.3 Picea glauca | reverse complement strand
AAGGTGAATAAAAGGTTACATGTCTAACCTTGGTCCACACCTAAGGCACAATCGACATCATACCCTCTTTCCTGTGCAAGAAAAACCCTGTAGCCAATCCGACTTACATCTACATGTCCAACAACCTCTAAATTACAAACTCTTGGTGATTATCCATTCATCATATAAATATTCAAGATTAGCCTTTATGACCTTAGAACATGCCTCTTTATAGGATTTACAAAAAGTAAAACCCTAAATAGATGGAGCCCAAAAACAATTACAGATCCATGTAGATCATTGGCTACAAATACTGTGAATCTTGGGATTCTGTTACAGTTGACTCCAAGTCAGATTACCAGTTGACTACCAATCAACCTTCATTCAGTCTTCATTCGGTCACAACATGCCTGCCTGTCTACCTCTTCGAATTGTTATCGATGCCTTTACCATGTCAAACCTCCTCAACCTTTGACTTCAAATTTACCTGGTCGACTAGCTTCGACCTTCGACTTGTTGTCGATCTACCTCGACTTCGATCGTCGGTCGATCCACCTCGACTAGATTTTCACTGCAAATAATATAAGAACCCAACATTCTCCCACTTGTTGTCTTCTTTGCTGAAACCAGGAGATTCTTGAACTTTTATTCATAGACCCAAGGAAACAATTCCCATTGCCTCTCTACACCAAGTGAACTTCACAACACTCACAGACTTGGTCAACGAGTCTTGTGTCTACTTTCTCCAACAACACCTTGTTACTTTCCACCATATCTCTTACTAAATGGTACTATACATCAATGTGCTTAGTCTTTAAATGATAATCAGGGTTCTTTACCAGAAATATTGTGCTTTGACTATCACAACTTATCTTCATATCTCTTTGCTCAAACCTGATTCCTGAACACAACCTTTGCATCCATACTGCTTCTTTGCTTCCATGAGTGGCTGCCATGTATTCAAATTCTGTTATTGAAAAGGATATGACCACCTGTCACTTACTCATCCAACTTATTTCTCCACCAAACATCTTGAAGACATATCTGCTGGTCGAACTTCATCGATCTAGACCTCCATCCCAGTGCGTCGACAAAGCTATGTACATTTAATTTACCACCGCTACCTCCATCTTTTTCTTGGTAGCATATAACATAGTCCTTTGCGCCACATAAATACCAAAATACTCTCTTGACAACTGTCCAGTTCTCCTTTATGTTGATATTATGGTAGCTTTGGGAGGTATGAACCTCTATTGTGACCTATGACGAGATTAGAATATTCCAGAAGGAAGCAAAGAAGTAAAGGAAACCCTAGATGAGATGTTGGCTACAGAAATATAATTAATGTGAATTAATTAGTACCCAGAAGGAGAAGTCGGCCCCAGTAAGTCTGCCAGACCACTATAAATAAAGGGCGCCATTTCTCATTATTCACACTTCTCAGAATTGCAGAGAGCAGTTTCTGCACATTGCAGTTGGCAGTTTTGTGCGCAAGTTTCTAGGGAAGGTGTTGCGCCAGTTTCTGGGTGGGACTATTTGATCAGCTTGGTTTCTATTCTTTCTTGGTACATTAGCCTTGCTTGGCTATTGATTGCTACCAGTATTCTCCTCTGTCAAGGTCAAGGTGCTCGGAGGGTGGCTTCGACCAATGGTTGGGTGACAAGGGTATTGTCAATGGTAAAACGAGCACAATCTTTCATATTGTAACACTTTCTAGGTGTCAACATGTACCTACGCAACACTCCCACTGCATGGTCAATGTCTAGTCGAGTGTAGACCATCAAATACATTAGACTACCAACAACATTTTCATAGGGAACACTTGCCATGTCCTCTATTTCTTCGTGTGTCTTTGGACACTATTCAACAGTTAGCCTTGCTCCCACAGGAATTGGCACCTTCACCGGTTTGCAATCTTGCATGTTGAAATGCTTTAGCACTCTTTCAATGTACTTTGTCTGATTCAACCAAAGCTTTCTAGCGGTTCGGTCTCTCTTAAATTCCATTCCCATAATGAATTTAGCTACACCGATATCCTTCATGTCGAACTTGGAGGATAACTGATTCTTCACCTCTTTTATTGCGTCCATGTCATTTCCAATCAACAACATGTCATCGACATACAAAGATACATATACAAAACACCCACCTTTTTCCTTGGAATATATTCAGTGACCAACTTTGCTTCTCACAAATCCAAAACTAAGGATGTATGTGTTGAACTTTTGGTACCACATCCTTGGTGATTGATTTAGACCATAAAGGGATCTTTTCAGTTTGCACACCAAATATTTCTTTCCCTTTACTACAATTCCTTCAGGTTGTTTCATGTAGATTTCCTCTTCTAGGTGCCCATGTAGAAGTGACGTCTTCACATCCATATGTTCTATTTCCATATCAAATGTTGCATCTAGAGACATTAGTACTCTAATGGAGGTTAATTTTGCAACAGACGAAAAAATATCACCGAAGTCGACTCCCTCGACTTAGGAATATCCTTTTGCTACTAGTCAAGCTTTGAAATTCTAGACTTGTCCTGCAACATTCATCTTCTTCTTGAATACCCATTTGCTACTGATGAGCTTTCTTCCACTAGGTAACTTGACTAGATCCCATGTCTCATTCTTGTGAAAGGATTCCATATCTTTGACCATGGTATCCTTCCAAAGTTTATCCTCTGTCAAGTCGATTGTCTCATTGACCGACTTGGGCTCATCATTGATGGCAGTTAACACGAATGCAGAAAAAAAGTCAGGTAGACTATACCTTTCGATTAGTTTTCTTACTCTTTTTGACCTCCTTATGACCAGAGTCTATTGTTCCACCTCTTCCTCTGATTCAATCGACTCATCTGAATAATCTTCTTCATTCCTTAGTTCAAACCGCAACATATTAGGATTATTCTCAATCAGAACAATTTCTTCAGGCTTAGACTTACCTACGACTTCTATGAAGACAACATCTCGACTGTACACTGTTCTCCTTGAAGCAGGATCCTAGAGCTTATATCCTTTCATTCCTTCTTTGTACCCAATGAAAATACATTTGACTTCCTTCTTGTCTAGCTTGCTTCTCTTTTCCTTGGGAACATGCAAAAATGCATCATAACCAAATACTTTGAGATGTGAAATTGAAGGCTTCTTACCCGAAAATACCTCATGTGGAGTCGTGTCGAATAACATTGATGAAGGAGACATATTCACCAGATATCTTGCAGTGTCGACTCCCTCTACCCATAATTCTTGTGCGAGCCCAACATCATTGAGCATGCTCCTAACATTGTCCATCAATGTTCTATTCATTCTCTCGAGAACTCCATTTTTCATTGGGGTTTATGGTGTGGTATTTTGGCGTGCTATGCCACACTGCTTACAGAACTGATCAAATTCCTTTCCACAGAATTCACCACCATTGTCAGTTCTTAGCACCTTAATCTTCTTATCTGTATGGTTTTATATAAGAGCTTTAAACTTTTTAAATTTCTTGAAAAAATCTGATTTCTTCCTTAGGAAATATATCCACATCTTCTTGGAAAAATCATCTATGAAGGAGACATAATACAAGAATACACCAAGTGAAGGAACTATAACCGGGCCAAACACATCACTATGCACCAATTATAGAATCCCATTTTCCCTTGTCACACTAGATGGGAACCTCACTAGAATTTGTTTTCCATACATGCAATGTTCACAAAAGTCGAATTCTAAACCACATTCAGGAAAACCTTTGACCATACCTTTGCTCTACATAGCTCAAATTTATTTTTCTCCAATGTGTCCCATTCTCTCATGCCATAGCATGGTCAAGTCAATTTTATCATGTCTTGTTGAGTCAGTTTGTACCAACTCAGTGCAACCCTGGTCGAGTTGAGTCGAAGTTGAGTCAACTTCAAGAGCAATGATGCTATTACATCCAGTCGAGTTGACATTACCTAACAATTTGTATAGGATTCCAATCTGAAATCCTTTCATTAGTACCATCGCACCTATGACCATCTTGCACGAATCCTTTTGAAACAGAGTGTGCACTCCAACATCAGTCATCTTACTGACAAATATCAAGTTTCTTGCCAAATCTAGAATCTGTAGCACACCTGGAAGGGTTATTTTACTCCCATCATGCAGTATCAATTGAACTCTTCCATGTCCGATAATTTTGGTTGTCAAGTTGTCCCCCAAGAACACATCACCTCCATCATATCATTCATACTTGTAGAACCATTCTCTATGTGGTGTCATATGATAGGATTCTCCCGAGTCGATCAACCAAACACCTTGATCCAACTGTGTACTGGTCGAAACCAGGTACACATCACCTCCCTTATCCAAGGTCGTCTTTCTCTTAGTTGACTTCTTCTAATTGGATCCTGTACCGACTTCCATCGCCCTCATTTTATAGTCCTTTTTGTAATGCCCAAATTTACCGCATTTCCAACATCTTCTTGTTGACTAAACCAGGGATTTAGTTATACCCTTCGACTTAGAATTTCTACTAGAGAATTTCCTTTATCTCTTTTAACCAGTCAACCTCTCACTACTAAAGAATCTTTTGTCGATCCTTCCCTATTCTTTCCTCTCATTTCTTCTGACAATAGAGAAACAACTACGTCTTCTAGTGCTAGTGTGGTTGTATTACTCCCTATATCCATGACTAAGATATCCCAAGAGTCTGGAAAATAACATAATAGGCTTGTACACTTCTCCTCCTCAGTGATTTTAATATCCACAGACAATAATTGGCTTAAAATGGTATTAAACACATTTAAATGCTCAATCACCGAATTACCATCCCTCATTCTCAAAAGGTATAATTTCTTTCTGAGAAACAACTTGTTTACCAAAGATTTCGACTGGTATAAGATTTCGAGCTTGTCCCATAGTTTCTTGGCCGAATCTTCACCTGAGAGATTCAATGATACTGAATCTATAAGATAAAGATGAATCATACTTCTTGCTCTTATTTTGAGTTTCTCCCATTGTTCCATCAACATGCTTGTCAGCTAGGTACTTGGACAGATCGTTGTCCTTTATTTTCAATCTACAAGAAGATATTCCATTTTAAGCTTCAAAAGCTCAAAATTATGGCAATTTAATTTTTCTATCTCTATTCTTGAACTGCTCACCATTATTTAGCATGATCTTTAACACAATTTATGACGTACAACTCTTACTGCACCTAGGGTTTAGCTCTCAGATTCAATATTGGTAAATCAAGATCTTATACAACTGTCAAAGCCTAACAAAACTTTGATACCACTTGTCAGAAAATGAGATACACTTCCATACTAAACCTAACAGAAGAGAAGAATAATTTAATCAAGAACGTAGATGACAAAGCAATCACACAACACACAGAGATTTTACCCTGGAAACCCAAACCGGGAAAACCGACATTCCTTGAGCATTCTACTATATTGTTGTCTTATTCAAGCTAAAAAAAAGGTTACATGTCTAATCTTGGTCCACACCTAAGACACAATTGACATCATACCATCTTTCCTATGCAAGAACAACCCTATATCCAATCCATCTTACATCTACATGCCCAACAACTTATAAATAACAAACTCTTGGTGATTATCCATTCATCATCTAAAGATTCAAGATTAGAATTTACGACCTTACAACATGTCTATTTATAGGATTTACAACAGGCAAAAACCTAAAGAGAGGGCACTCAAAAATAGTTACAGATCCTTGTAGATCATTGGCTACAAATACCACAAATCTCGAGATTTTGTTACAGTCGACTCCAAGTCAGATTACCAATCGACTACCAGTCAGCTTTCATTTGGTTTTCAGTCGATTGCCACACACCTGCATATCGGGCTCTTGTTGGTTGACCACTTCGACTTACTGTCGATGCATTTACCATGCCGAACAACCTCTACCTTTGACTTCAAATTTACCAGGTCAACTAACTTCGACCTTCGACTTGCTGTCGATCTACCTTGACTTTGACCATAAATCAGTCCACCTCGACTAGACTTTCACTACAAAGAATATAACAACCCAACAGTAAATCCCTCCAAGAATAAGGATAAAGGTAAATATCATTTCTCAAAGCAAAGGAAAAGGGGGAATGATAAGAAGGGATCGTGGTTCCAAGATGGGAACAAGACACTTTTCTCTTATTGTGGTAAGAGTGGACATCAACTTGAGAAGTGTTGGACACTTTACCCGCACTTATGTCTAAAGTATAACATGAAATATATAAAGACACTTGCAAGAAGACATGTAGCAGCTCTAGATGAAGTCAATGGTCTTATTGAAATGTTTGGGAGAGAATACTTTCTAATGGCTGGTCTTGGAAAAGTGATATATGAAGACATCGAGGAATGGTTCATGGATAGTGGCTCATCTTGCCACATGACCGATATGAGATCAATATTTTTGACTTTCTCAGAGATCGACACAAATTTCTATGTAGGATATGGAACCAACACTAGACAAACAATAAGGGGGTATGGATATGTAAGATTCCAGCTCGAGTCAGGAGGATTTCTGAGAAGAGAACATGTGTTATACATTCTATATTTAAATGTTGTTAGCACTAGAAGTCAACTCAAGACTGCTATTGAGTCAATCCTATCACATCTTATTTCAAAATGTTCAACAAGGATTTTAAGATGGATAAATCCTTGCTTGGTTTGAAAGGGAATAATGATTTGATCTATTAAGATCACTTACATACGTGCAACAAGTCAGGTAAATAAAACTAATGGATAGAGACTTAAGATTTTAGGTGATATGATTGAGATAAGGGAAAAACAAAACTGATAAATCCATCAATAAACAAATCTTGTTCTTAATGTCCTTATACAATAGAAGAATAAACCTTTATCTAGAAATCATTCCAAATAAGATTTAAGAAGAAGAAACACCAATGTGGCAAAGATCACTAAAAACCCTTTAAAGAAACCTCTCAACACACAAGCATTTTTCATAATCTCATATAACATCAACAAAGTGTTTCAGAAGAAAACAAGAAGATGATAAACATAGAGGGAACACAAACTAACCATTAACTTTATTAGCAGTTGAAGTCTTTACATAGGCAAGATAGATCAAAATAGTCTTTAGATATACAATATCATGCCCAAAACAGGGATCCAACCAATTATTCCTTTACTTCATCATATATATAGAGTTTTACATCAGTTTCATACATTTATGATCAGTCTNTCGAGTTGAGTCGAAGTTGAGTCAACTTCAAGAGCAATGATGCTATTACATCCAGTCGAGTTGACATTACCTAACAATTTGTATAGGATTCCAATCTGAAATCCTTTCATTAGTACCATCGCACCTATGA
Source organism: Picea glauca (assembly GCA_000966675.3). Classification (NCBI taxonomy): domain Eukaryota; kingdom Viridiplantae; phylum Streptophyta; class Pinopsida; order Pinales; family Pinaceae; genus Picea; species Picea glauca. The sequence continues at coordinate 69,737 of JZKD02S1741054.1, read as the reverse complement.
CCATCTTGCACGAATCCTTTTGAAACAGAGTGTGCACTCCAACATCAGTCATCTTACTGACAAATATCAAGTTTCTTGCCAAATCTAGAATCTGTAGCACACCTGGAAGGGTTATTTTACTCCCATCATGCAGTATCAATTGAACTCTTCCATGTCCGATAATTTTGGTTGTCAAGTTGTCCCCCAAGAACACATCACCTCCATCATATCATTCATACTTGTAGAACCATTCTCTATGTGGTGTCATATGATAGGATTCTCCCGAGTCGATCAACCAAACACCTTGATCCAACTGTGTACTGGTCGAAACCAGGTACACATCACCTCCCTTATCCAAGGTCGTCTTTCTCTTAGTTGACTTCTTCTAATTGGATCCTGTACCGACTTCCATCGCCCTCATTTTATAGTCCTTTTTGTAATGCCCAAATTTACCGCATTTCCAACATCTTCTTGTCGACTGAACCAGGGATTTAGTTATACCCTTCGACTTAGAATTTCTACTAGAGAATTTCCTTTATCTCTTTTAACCAGTCAACCTCTCACTACTAAAGAATATTTTGTCGATCCTTCCCTATTCTTTCCTCTCATTTCTTCTGACAATAGAGAAACAACTACGTCTTCTAGTGCTAGTGTGGTTGTATTACTCCCTATATCCATGACTAAGCTATCCCAAGAGTCTGGAAAATAACATAATAGGCTTGTACACTTCTCCTCCTCAGTGATTTTAATATCCATAGACAATAATTGGCTTAAAATGGTATTAAACGCATTTAAATGCTCAATCATCGAATTACCATCCCTCAGTCTCAAAAGGTATAATTTCTTTCTGAGAAACAACTTGTTTACCAAAGATTTCGACTGGTATAAGCTTTTGAGCTTGTCCCATAGTTTCTTGGCCGAATCTTCACCTGAGAGATTCAATGATACTGAATCTATAAGATAAAGATGAATCATACTTCTTGCTCTTATTTCGAGTTTCTCCCATTGTTCCATCAACATGCTTGTCAGCTAGGTACTTGGACAGATCGTTGTCATTTATTTTCAATCTACAAGAAGATATTCCATTTTAAGCTTCAAAAGCTCAAAATTATGGCAATTTAATTTTTCTATCTCTATTCTTGAACTGCTCACCATTATTTACCATGATCTTTAACACAATTTATGACGTACAACTCTTACTGCACCTAAGGTTTAGCTCTCAGATTCAATATTGGTAAATCAAGATCTTATACAACTGTCAAAGCCTAACAAAACTTTGATACCACTTGTCATAAAATGAGATACACTTCCATACTAAACCTAACAGAAGAGAAGAATAATTTAATCAAGAATGTAAATGACAAAGCAATCACACAACACACAGAGATTTTACCCTGGAAACCCAAACCGGGAAAACTGACATTCCTTGAGCATTCTACTATCTTGTTGTCTTATTCAAGCTAAACAAAAGGTTACATGTCTAATCTTGGTCCACACCTAAGACACAATCGACATCATACCATCTTTCCTATGCAAGAACAACCCTGTATCCAATCCAGCTTACATCTACATGCCCAACAACTTATAAATAACAAACTCTTGGTGATTATCCATTCATCATCTAAAGATTCAAGATTAGACTTTACGGCCTTACAACATGTCTATTTATAGGATTTACAAAAGGCAAAAACCTAAAGAGAGGGCACTCAAAAATAGTTACAGATCCTTGTAGATCATTGGCTACAAATACCACAAATCTCGAGATTTTGTTACAGTCGACTCCAAGTCAGATTACCAATCGACTACCAGTCAGCTTTCATTTGGTTTTCAGTCGATTGCCACACACCTGCATATCGGGCTCTTGTTGGTTGACCACTTCGACTTACTGTCGATGCATTTACCATGCCGAACAACCTCTACCTTTGACTTCAAATTTACCAGGTCAACTAACTTCGACCTTCGACTTGCTGTCGATCTACCTTGACTTTGACCATAAATCAGTCCACCTCGACTAGACTTTCACTACAAAGAATATAACAACCCAACAGTAAATCCCTCCAAGAATAAGGATAAAGGTAAATATCATTTCTCAAAGCAAAGGAAAAGGGGGAATGATAAGAAGGGATCGTGGTTCCAAGATGGGAACAAGACACTTTTCTCTTATTGTGGTAAGAGTGGACATCAACTTGAGAAGTGTTGGACACTTTACCCGCACTTATGTCTAAAGTATAACATGAAATATATAAAGACACTTGCAAGAAGACATGTAGCAGCTCTAGATGAAGTCAATGGTCTTATTGAAATGTTTGGGAGAGAATACTTTCTAATGGCTGGTCTTGGAAAAGTGATATATGAAGACATCGAGGAATGGTTCATGGATAGTGGCTCATCTTGCCACATGACCGATATGAGATCAATATTTTTGACTTTCTCAGAGATCGACACAAATTTCTATGTAGGATATGGAACCAACACTAGACAAACAATAAGGGGGTATGGATATGTAAGATTCCAGCTCGAGTCAGGAGGATTTCTGAGAAGAGAACATGTGTTATACATTCTATATTTAAATGTTGTTAGCACTAGAAGTCAACTCAAGACTGCTATTGAGTCAATCCTATCACATCTTATTTCAAAATGTTCAACAAGGATTTTAAGATGGATAAATCCTTGCTTGGTTTGAAAGGGAATAATGATTTGATCTATTAAGATCACTTACATACGTGCAACAAGTCAGGTAAATAAAACTAATGGATAGAGACTTAAGATTTTAGGTGATATGATTGAGATAAGGGAAAAACAAAACTGATAAATCCATCAATAAACAAATCTTGTTCTTAATGTCCTTATACAATAGAAGAATAAACCTTTATCTAGAAATCATTCCAAATAAGATTTAAGAAGAAGAAACACCAATGTGGCAAAGATCACTAAAAACCCTTTAAAGAAACCTCTCAACACACAAGCATTTTTCATAATCTCATATAACATCAACAAAGTGTTTCAGAAGAAAACAAGAAGATGATAAACATAGAGGGAACACAAACTAACCATTAACTTTATTAGCAGTTGAAGTCTTTACATAGGCAAGATAGATCAAAATAGTCTTTAGATATACAATATCATGCCCAAAACAGGGATCCAACCAATTATTCCTTTACTTCATCATATATATAGAGTTTTACATCAGTTTCATACATTTATGATCAGTCT
>JZKD02S1741054.1:49061-62611 GCA_000966675.3 Picea glauca | reverse complement strand
CCCCCAAGCATTTGGATTTTTTGGAATCAAAGGAAAAGAGATCATGGTAATCTTTGGTCATCTCTAAGCCTAATTCTTCCATGACAACCTTTGGCATAATATTATGGGAGGCTCCATAGTCTAATTGGAAATTATGAATGATTTTGTCATGAATGTTTAATGAGACATAAAAAGGGGGAGTGGAGTCATCCCTTTCTTCTACAATTGGCCCTAAGACAATAATGGGTTTTTCATCTTGGAGATTAATCACATCAATAACAGGGTCTATGACAGAAGAAGGTTGTAACCATTTCAAAATATGACTCTTATAGGAATTAGTTTTAACCAATTCAGTCAAAGGAATAGGAATTTTTACATTACTTATCTCATGTTCTAAACTGAAAGGGGATGTGAAATTGTCTGCTTCTGGGGCTGTTACTTTCACAGCTATCTGTACTTGCTTCCTTTCAATATTTTTGTTGCTTGTCTGTACTGCTGGGGTAACATATTTATTTTTTTGAGCAGTAGATTTGTCTTTTTGAGGAGCAGATTTAGCAGGAGATTGTTTGAATCTAAGATTGTACCCTGCTCATTTGTGTTACAAAGCATGCTATCTGGACATTCACCAGCTTGTGTATTCAATGAATCTTCATATTAACTCTGTGTTAGGTGATTGATAACAAGTTCATCCCCAAACAAATGAATATCCACATCTTCATCTACCTCTTCATCTTCTTGATTTTCCTCAATATAATTATTCTGTAGGGGTGTCTGTATTTTCTGATCATCATTTTTCTTCTTATCCCTCTGCAAGGTCTGAGGGTTATAAGGTCTTCTATATTGATTTGTATTTCGATTTCCTTCTTGAGGTGTATTACATTTTTTCTTTTCCAATATGAGTTTAGACAACTCAAATGACATTTCCTCCATTTTTCTTGCCATCTCCTCGAAGAAAATCTTCTGGTTTTTGGTATTTGATGAAGAGGACTTATATTATTCCTTTTTATTTCCCTTATCTGACCTTTTCTTGAGATGTTATGATGCTATAATGTTGGATTAACTTCTAGAGATGAATCTTGCATATCAATGAGAGTGGCTGATCTTCTTTCCCTTAGTAGAAAACAAAAATAAACATCAAAGGCATTAGCATAAGTGACCTTTTCTAACCTTTCAGCTGGCCTAATATCATTTGGTATCTTCTGGTACATTCGATTAAAACTATGAGAGAATTCAGAAACAAACTCACCATTCTTTCTTTGAAGATTGCTAAATTATGTCATGTAATACAAATCATCTTTCTTGTCTCCCCACTTTCTCAAGAAGGTAGCATCAAGGTCTGTGATAGTAGTGATGGAGTTATCTCTTAAGTTCCTGAACCACTTCCACACTTATCCATCTAAACTTTGGATAAAAATCCTCATCTATACATCATTATAATCCGCTTGAAAATTGTCAGCAAAGGAGTAAAAAGCTAACACATGTTCCTCTGTAGTTGTTTCTCCTTCATGGTCAAACCTTGGAAGGTACTTCATGTAATCATTTCCTGGGAGACGATGGACATTATTTGACAATACTAAAGGTGCATATCTTGCAACCCTGATGGCATCCATTGGATTGGGTGGTGCTGCACCTGCCATTGTTTTACCACCTAAAGGTTGATTTATATGTGGTGACTGTGGTGATGATGGCTTATGACTATTCACTAATTGAATCTTTGGAGAAGATTGGAGAATTTCTTCAACAACAAAGATATTAACTTGGCGGCTAAGAATGGGTTTCTCTTCTTGAGTTTCTTCAAGGATTGGAATTTTTTCTAAGGGAAGGTACTCTGCTCCTTCAATGAATTCAAGGTTTTCTTCAGATTTATATCTACTCTCGGGATAGGGTGTGTAAAATGATTCTGGTTCAATAAATTCCTCTTTCCCTGAGGTGGATTCTTCAGAAGGGGTAAAATTAAAAATTTCTCAGACATTGATTTGTTGAGGGCTTTAGACTATTTTAGGATCTTCTCAGGGTCTGAAACAAGAGGCACATTGGGAGATTCTGGATGGGCTCTAGTCCCCTTTCTCTTAGGAGCCAGAGTGCCTTATGTGGATTCACCAGGTGAAATGATATGGAAATCAACTTGTTCCTAGATATACTTTCACCATCTACAACTAGATATATAAACTTTTGTCGTTCTACCCAGAGAAAATCTCATCATTTCGATCCCCGACAACGACGCCAAAAAATGTTAGCGCTAGAAGTCAACTCAAGACTTCTATTGAGTCAAGCCTAGTACATCTTGTTTCAAAATGTTCAATAGGGATTTTAAGATGGATAAATCCTTGCTTGGTTTGAAAGGGAATAATGATCTGATTTCTTAAGATCACTTACCCAGGTGCAACAAGTCAGGTAAATAAAACTAATGGCTAGATACTTAAGATTTTAGATGATGTGATGGAGAGAATGGAAAAACAAAACCGATAAATCCATCAATAAACAAATCTTGTTCTTAATGTCCTTATACAATAGAAGAATAAACCTTTATCTAGAAATTATTCCAAATAAGATTTAAGAAGAAGAAACACCAATGTGGCAAAGATTACTAAAAACCCTTTAAAGCAACCCTCTCAGCACATAATCATTTGTCACAAGCTCATATAATATCATCACAGTGTTTAAGAAGAAAACAAGAAGATGATAAACATAGAGGGAACACAAACTAACCATTAACTTTATTAAGAGCTGAAGTCGTTACATAGGTAAGATAGATCAAAATAGTCTTTAGATATACAATATCAAGCTCAAAACATGGATCCAACCCATTCTTCCTTTACTTCATCAAATATATAGATTTTTACATCAGTTTCATACATTTATGATCATTTTGATATCTAGGGATATCTCAAAACTAACTCCTATAGGCCTTGAGGGCGAATGTTTCCTATATCTATTGATACATAAGAATATAAAACATTTACAAATTAGATCCTATAATATAGGCAACAATTTTGCATAGAGACAGGTATTTTGTTTACTTGATTACACCTGGCTAGTACGCTGCAACTTTCACTTAATCTTCTGAGATCCACTTGATCTTCTGCCATCCATCTGTTCCAATCATTTGACAACTAAAAAACAGATGGCTGATATGTATTATCAGTCCGCCAAAAGAGGTTGTAAATCAACTTTAAAAGACATATTATATTCTCATCATTAGTGAAAAATTAGGTTTTTCATAAACACTTAAGATCTCAAATTGAAACTTCTCCCTGGAAGACAGATTTAGCTGCCTCAGCTAACAGATCAAAATTGTTACCTCTTGTTTGCTTCGCTTTAGAATGAGTTGTCAATCTCTTTGGTTTACCATATTCAGATCTGGTCAAAGGTTTTGGGCCCTTCTTGCTTTGTTTACTCTATCTTCTCTGTTGTCTGACATAAACTCTGTATTTTTCTGTAAGAACATTTTTATTTGCTGCTAGATCCTTTTTCTTAAGTTTCTTCTTCTTAGTTCTGATTTTAGAAACCTTCTTGCTTGTTCATAGATTTTCATTAGGGTTTGTAGGTTCTTCATCAATTAATATAACCTTATCCTTGATTTCAGGGTTGTACATGGATTTGGATTTCAATCTGAATTTATTTTGTGGCCTAGTAATCCTTTTCCTTACCAGAGTTTTATATCTATCAACATCATCTTCAGAAGAACTTGAACTAAGAGGAACAACCTTTGTGATAGTTTCTTTAGGTTGTACATGGTTTGTATGTACCTTTGTTGTTTCAGGTTTTTGAATTTCATTCATCACCATAGGTTCTACTAACCTTTTACTTTTTCTGATATAGACCTTCTGGGCATGAGGGAAAGGATGCCTACCTCCACCTAGCGCATGAAAAGATCCTTCACCTATTTGCAAACTGGTTGGAGTATTCTTAAATTGTTCATATGAAATATTCAAACTCGTATTCCTTTAATTATTCCTTGAAACAATAGGTGGACTTGTGCTCGATGATGCTTCTTGCGTTGGCTCAAAAAAATTATCAGTCGACTTTTGGGGAGGAGTATGAACTTCTATTTTAAACCCTGACCAGATCAAGAATTGATTCCATGTCCTCTGTATTTTCTCTATCTCTTCTTTAATGAGTATCTTAATTAACCCTTGATGATAGATACCATGCAGGGGGATCCTAGGGTTTGCTTGATTTTTCATGGCCATTTTATTCAGGTCCCTCAAGAAATAATATGGTAGTCTCATCCTTTTAATTTCGTCAACAAATGAAGGAGGAATCGTAGATGAAACATGAACACAATAGAATAACATCCTTCACATGTGAAATAACATTTGAGAATTAGAAAGGCCTCCATCCATTTATCAACCATCCAGTCCCTAGGAATACCCTTGGCCCAATCGAGATCTCTGTGCTCTAGTTTCAAGAATTGATTAACATCCCCACCTATGATTAATTTGTTTTTGAACCATTTTTCACCATCATGAGGGAGATTACAGGCTAATGCAATTGACTCCTATGTAACCTAGATAATCAGATTAGCAATCCGAACCATCTGTCCATCAAATCCTTCAGCAAATTCCTAAGCTACACCATAGTGATAACCATGTAATTTGGCACAACACATATGCCAACCATCCTGATCGACGATATGTCTGCTGTTTTCATATGCCTCCATGATCTCGGGTCCTTCAGGCTCCTTTCTGTTCACGTGCCCACTTTTATCCATTCTACTGACATGACATTCACACTAGATTCCTTGTTGTACAAGTGGCTTATGCCTGCTATGTGGAGATAGATACATGATTTTCTTCCTATATGGAGGAAATTTAAATTGACCAACTGCAATTTGAAACTTAGAGAAACAAATAAAACACCAGGTTAAAATAACTGTTTAAAAAAAAACCCCATCCGCATGACGTCCTGGGTAACAGATACAAACATGTGAAAGTACCGCCACCTTTGCATGTTGTGATATTAATTGGGTACTTGATAATTGCCTCGAGTCTTTCATTCTTCCAGGTAGGACGATCCACATCTTCAAACTCCTCCAACAATACTCGTAATGATGAAAAAATAGGGACAAGTGGAAGTTCCTATATTGCCCTGCATAAACTGTCCTTTGGCATATTTTGGATGGAATCAACTTGAAAGTCGTTATCTAACTTTGGTAACCATNCCCCCAAGCATTTGGATTTTTTGGAATCAAAGGAAAAGAGATCATGGTAATCTTTGGTCATCTCTAAGCCTAATTCTTCCATGACAACCTTTGGCATAATATTATGGGAGGCTCCATAGTCTAATTGGAAATTATGAATGATTTTGTCATGAATGTTTAATGAGACATAAAAAGGGGGAGTGGAGTCATCCCTTTCTTCTACAATTGGCCCTAAGACAATAATGGGTTTTTCATCTTGGAGATTAATCACATCAATAACAGGGTCTATGACAGAAGAAGGTTGTAACCATTTCAAAATATGACTCTTATAGGAATTAGTTTTAACCAATTCAGTCAAAGGAATAGGAATTTTTACATTACTTATCTCATGTTCTAAACTGAAAGGGGATGTGAAATTGTCTGCTTCTGGGGCTGTTACTTTCACAGCTATCTGTACTTGCTTCCTTTCAATATTTTTGTTGCTTGTCTGTACTGCTGGGGTAACATATTTATTTTTTTGAGCAGTAGATTTGTCTTTTTGAGGAGCAGATTTAGCAGGAGATTGTTTGAATCTAAGATTGTACCCTGCTCATTTGTGTTACAAAGCATGCTATCTGGACATTCACCAGCTTGTGTATTCAATGAATCTTCATATTAACTCTGTGTTAGGTGATTGATAACAAGTTCATCCCCAAACAAATGAATATCCACATCTTCATCTACCTCTTCATCTTCTTGATTTTCCTCAATATAATTATTCTGTAGGGGTGTCTGTATTTTCTGATCATCATTTTTCTTCTTATCCCTCTGCAAGGTCTGAGGGTTATAAGGTCTTCTATATTGATTTGTATTTCGATTTCCTTCTTGAGGTGTATTACATTTTTTCTTTTCCAATATGAGTTTAGACAACTCAAATGACATTTCCTCCATTTTTCTTGCCATCTCCTCGAAGAAAATCTTCTGGTTTTTGGTATTTGATGAAGAGGACTTATATTATTCCTTTTTATTTCCCTTATCTGACCTTTTCTTGAGATGTTATGATGCTATAATGTTGGATTAACTTCTAGAGATGAATCTTGCATATCAATGAGAGTGGCTGATCTTCTTTCCCTTAGTAGAAAACAAAAATAAACATCAAAGGCATTAGCATAAGTGACCTTTTCTAACCTTTCAGCTGGCCTAATATCATTTGGTATCTTCTGGTACATTCGATTAAAACTATGAGAGAATTCAGAAACAAACTCACCATTCTTTCTTTGAAGATTGCTAAATTATGTCATGTAATACAAATCATCTTTCTTGTCTCCCCACTTTCTCAAGAAGGTAGCATCAAGGTCTGTGATAGTAGTGATGGAGTTATCTCTTAAGTTCCTGAACCACTTCCACACTTATCCATCTAAACTTTGGATAAAAATCCTCATCTATACATCATTATAATCCGCTTGAAAATTGTCAGCAAAGGAGTAAAAAGCTAACACATGTTCCTCTGTAGTTGTTTCTCCTTCATGGTCAAACCTTGGAAGGTACTTCATGTAATCATTTCCTGGGAGACGATGGACATTATTTGACAATACTAAAGGTGCATATCTTGCAACCCTGATGGCATCCATTGGATTGGGTGGTGCTGCACCTGCCATTGTTTTACCACCTAAAGGTTGATTTATATGTGGTGACTGTGGTGATGATGGCTTATGACTATTCACTAATTGAATCTTTGGAGAAGATTGGAGAATTTCTTCAACAACAAAGATATTAACTTGGCGGCTAAGAATGGGTTTCTCTTCTTGAGTTTCTTCAAGGATTGGAATTTTTTCTAAGGGAAGGTACTCTGCTCCTTCAATGAATTCAAGGTTTTCTTCAGATTTATATCTACTCTCGGGATAGGGTGTGTAAAATGATTCTGGTTCAATAAATTCCTCTTTCCCTGAGGTGGATTCTTCAGAAGGGGTAAAATTAAAAATTTCTCAGACATTGATTTGTTGAGGGCTTTAGACTATTTTAGGATCTTCTCAGGGTCTGAAACAAGAGGCACATTGGGAGATTCTGGATGGGCTCTAGTCCCCTTTCTCTTAGGAGCCAGAGTGCCTTATGTGGATTCACCAGGTGAAATGATATGGAAATCAACTTGTTCCTAGATATACTTTCACCATCTACAACTAGATATATAAACTTTTGTCGTTCTACCCAGAGAAAATCTCATCATTTCGATCCCCGACAACGACGCCAAAAAATGTTAGCGCTAGAAGTCAACTCAAGACTTCTATTGAGTCAAGCCTAGTACATCTTGTTTCAAAATGTTCAATAGGGATTTTAAGATGGATAAATCCTTGCTTGGTTTGAAAGGGAATAATGATCTGATTTCTTAAGATCACTTACCCAGGTGCAACAAGTCAGGTAAATAAAACTAATGGCTAGATACTTAAGATTTTAGATGATGTGATGGAGAGAATGGAAAAACAAAACCGATAAATCCATCAATAAACAAATCTTGTTCTTAATGTCCTTATACAATAGAAGAATAAACCTTTATCTAGAAATTATTCCAAATAAGATTTAAGAAGAAGAAACACCAATGTGGCAAAGATTACTAAAAACCCTTTAAAGCAACCCTCTCAGCACATAATCATTTGTCACAAGCTCATATAATATCATCACAGTGTTTAAGAAGAAAACAAGAAGATGATAAACATAGAGGGAACACAAACTAACCATTAACTTTATTAAGAGCTGAAGTCGTTACATAGGTAAGATAGATCAAAATAGTCTTTAGATATACAATATCAAGCTCAAAACATGGATCCAACCCATTCTTCCTTTACTTCATCAAATATATAGATTTTTACATCAGTTTCATACATTTATGATCATTTTGATATCTAGGGATATCTCAAAACTAACTCCTATAGGCCTTGAGGGCGAATGTTTCCTATATCTATTGATACATAAGAATATAAAACATTTACAAATTAGATCCTATAATATAGGCAACAATTTTGCATAGAGACAGGTATTTTGTTTACTTGATTACACCTGGCTAGTACGCTGCAACTTTCACTTAATCTTCTGAGATCCACTTGATCTTCTGCCATCCATCTGTTCCAATCATTTGACAACTAAAAAACAGATGGCTGATATGTATTATCAGTCCGCCAAAAGAGGTTGTAAATCAACTTTAAAAGACATATTATATTCTCATCATTAGTGAAAAATTAGGTTTTTCATAAACACTTAAGATCTCAAATTGAAACTTCTCCCTGGAAGACAGATTTAGCTGCCTCAGCTAACAGATCAAAATTGTTACCTCTTGTTTGCTTCGCTTTAGAATGAGTTGTCAATCTCTTTGGTTTACCATATTCAGATCTGGTCAAAGGTTTTGGGCCCTTCTTGCTTTGTTTACTCTATCTTCTCTGTTGTCTGACATAAACTCTGTATTTTTCTGTAAGAACATTTTTATTTGCTGCTAGATCCTTTTTCTTAAGTTTCTTCTTCTTAGTTCTGATTTTAGAAACCTTCTTGCTTGTTCATAGATTTTCATTAGGGTTTGTAGGTTCTTCATCAATTAATATAACCTTATCCTTGATTTCAGGGTTGTACATGGATTTGGATTTCAATCTGAATTTATTTTGTGGCCTAGTAATCCTTTTCCTTACCAGAGTTTTATATCTATCAACATCATCTTCAGAAGAACTTGAACTAAGAGGAACAACCTTTGTGATAGTTTCTTTAGGTTGTACATGGTTTGTATGTACCTTTGTTGTTTCAGGTTTTTGAATTTCATTCATCACCATAGGTTCTACTAACCTTTTACTTTTTCTGATATAGACCTTCTGGGCATGAGGGAAAGGATGCCTACCTCCACCTAGCGCATGAAAAGATCCTTCACCTATTTGCAAACTGGTTGGAGTATTCTTAAATTGTTCATATGAAATATTCAAACTCGTATTCCTTTAATTATTCCTTGAAACAATAGGTGGACTTGTGCTCGATGATGCTTCTTGCGTTGGCTCAAAAAAATTATCAGTCGACTTTTGGGGAGGAGTATGAACTTCTATTTTAAACCCTGACCAGATCAAGAATTGATTCCATGTCCTCTGTATTTTCTCTATCTCTTCTTTAATGAGTATCTTAATTAACCCTTGATGATAGATACCATGCAGGGGGATCCTAGGGTTTGCTTGATTTTTCATGGCCATTTTATTCAGGTCCCTCAAGAAATAATATGGTAGTCTCATCCTTTTAATTTCATCAACAAATGAAGGAGGAATCGTAGATGAAACATGAACACAATATAATAACGTCCTTCACATGTGAAATAAAATTTGAGCATTAGAAAGGCCTCCATCCATTTATCAACCATCCAGTCCCTAGGAATACCCTTGGCCCAATCGAGATCTCTGTGCTCTAGTTTCAAGAATTGATTGACATCCCCACCTATGATTAATTTGTTTTTGAACCATTTTTCACCATCATGAGGGAGATTACATGCTAATGCAATTGACTCCTATGTGACCTAGATAATCAGATTAGCAATCCGAACCATCTGTCCATCAAATCCTTCAACAAATTCCTAAGCTACACCATAGTGATAACCGTGTAATTTGGCGCAACACATATGCCAACCAGCCCGATCGAAGATATGTCTGCTATTTTCATATGCCTCCATGATCTCGGGTCCTTCAGGCTCCTTTTTGTTCACGTGCCCACTTTTAGCCATTCTACTGTCATGACCATACGACTAGATTCCTTGTTGTAGAAGTGGATTATGCCTGCTATGTGGAGATAGATACAGGATTTTCTTCCTATATGGAGGAAATTTAAATTGACCAACTGCAATTTGAAACTTAGAGAAACAAATAAAACACCAGGTTAAAAGAACTGTTTAAAAAAAAACCCCATCCACATGACGTCCTGGGTAACAGATACAAACATGTGAAAGTACCGCCACCTTTGCATGTTGTGATATTAATTGGGTACTTGATAATTGCCTCGAGTCTTTCATTCTGCCAGGTAGGACGATACACATCTTCAAACTCCTCCAACAATACTCATAATGATGAAAAAATAGGGACAAGTGGAAGTTCCTATATTGCCCTGCATAAACTGTCCTTTGGCATATTTTGGATGGAATCAACTTGAAAGTCGTTATCTAACTTTGGTAACCATGAGACATAAGTTTTTACATGATGTATGACTCCGATGGAAAGATTTAAAACTTTAAATGATGTCATAAGATAGTCCTACAAACATGTGCATAATTCTTCCTATCCCCTTTTACAAGACTAAGTATCTCTCATTCCTCTCAATATAACATTATTTTGACCCCCATGATAAAGATTTTGAACCTTTAAAAACCTAATGATGAGGATTTATAGCTTATACAAAAAAAAATTTAAATGGATAAAATAAGAGATGAGAGATGAAACTTTGTAGAACATAATAGGTGATAACAAGGGTAAACCCACTATGAGTTGTGGCATTTGAATATGAAGTTTATGTAGTCGCATTCCAGAATGGCGTAAGCCCAAATGGAACCACCAAAAATTCATAGTGCCCATATCTTGTCCTAAAGGATGTTTTATGTATGTATTCATCCTTAATTTGGACTTTATAGTAACCAGACCTTAAGTCAATCTTGGAAAATATTGTAGCACTGCTTAACTAGTCAAACAGGTCATCAATTCTTGGCAAAGGATACTTATTCTTAATTGTCATCTTGTTGAGTTGTCTATAGTCTATGCACAACCTGAGGGTTCCATCCTTCTTCTTCACAAACAAGACTGGTGCTCCTTAAGGGGACATAGTAGGCCAGATGTAACCCTTTTCCAAAATCTCCTTCAACTATAGTTTGAGCTCAACTAGCTCTGGTGTACTCATTCTATAGGGTGCTCTAGACAATGGCACCGCTCTAGGTACAAGTTCTATTCAGAAATCAATATCTCTTCTTGGAGGTAGACCTGGCACCTCTTTTGGAAACACATCCTTGTACTCTCTTAATATAGGGTGGTCCTCTAAACTTGTTTCACTATCCTCAACAGAGTTCAACACTTGTATTGCATACAAAGGACATCATTTTCTGCAATACTTCTTCACTTGAAGGGCTGAGATTTGTCTCACTAAGAAAGATTTTTGAATTCCCTGTAGGGTTCTTTTCTCCCCTTCCTCATCGTCACATTCTAATGTTTTATTGGAACATTCTAACTTGGCTTTATGGGAAGCCAACCAATCCATTCCAAGAAACATGTCATAAGATCCTAGAGGAAGTATGTTTAGTGTTGTTTGGGTGGCTATCCCTTTCACAATTAATTGGCTTGCTAGTAAGACCTTTGTTGACTTTCTTTTTGCTCCAGTGGCTAGCTGTACCAGCCATGACTTAGCATGTTTTACTGGTTGCAATTTACATTTCTCAACAGTTTGAGGGGGAACATAACTCATATTATAACCATGGTCAATCAGAATAGAAACATGATGGTTGGAAATCATACATTCCATCTCCACCACTGAAGCTTGGTGGTCATCTTGTCTGTTATCGAGGGCTGCATAGATTTGTGTCACACTTCTAGCCACATCATTGATTGTGGTAGCTTCCTGGATGTTGTAGACTCTCCTATTGTCTTGCTGCCTATGTGGGTAGTCCCTTAACAAATATTCTTCCCCACATCCCCAACACTTCAAGGGTTCTCTCTTTGTATTATTAGTCTTTCCTGGGTATGATCCCAAGGGTTTATTTCCACTTTGAGATGGAAAATTTTGCTGATACACACTTTTAGTAGGAAGGCTCATCTTAGAACCTTTCCCATGGTTCTTAAATCTTAGGGGTTTAAGCCCCTTCTTTTTGAATCCTAATTTGATTTCCTTTTTCCAATCCTTATGACGTTCTGCCTTGTGGTTCAATTGCTCACAACAATACCTTGAATTCCTAATGGTATATTTTAAGGTCTTAGGTTCATCAAACTCAATCTTGTCTCGAAAGGATTGAGACAATCCACTAATGAACCACAATATATCCATCTTCTCATCCTTGATATAAGGCACATACCTCATCAACTTAAGGAATTTGTTGACATATTCATCTATGGTGAGTTGTCCTGGCATGAGTTCATAGAACTCCTTAGTATTTTCATCATAGTACCTCTCATAAATATGCTTTTTCTTAAAATATTTCTCAAATCGTCTCCATGACAAGTCTTTCTCATGAATTCTATTCACATTCCTAAGGTCCTCCCACCAGATGGAGGCCTTTCCATTCAAGTTGAAAATGGGTATTCAGGCCTTTAAGTTTTTAGAGTAGTCATTGAATATAAAGTACTTCTTTAGGCCAAGTAGCCAAGCTTATGATTGTACCCTCTTCTTAATTTCTCCATCAAAAGTGGGTGGCTTAGATTTTTTAAACTCTTCAAGGTCACGCCCCTTAACACTTTTTCTCCTCTTTCTTCTCCTCTGAAGGGGTGAACTGGTCTCACTGCTAGAAAATTCCTTGGAGCTGTCAGTTTCCTTACTAGAGGATTCTTTAGATGAGTCCTTGACATTAGCATGCCTCTTGTCTCCATGTTGGGCCTTCTTCGAGGTGCTTCTTCTTGTGTTGTTACTTTCAAGGACATGTTTTTGTATCTTAGGTGGAATTTGGTATTTCTTAGTATTATGTCCATCCACATTACTGGTTGTTGGCCCATGTTGCAACTTCATTTATATATCTGATAGGGTTTGCAGTAGGATTGCATTAATTTCAGTTTGTTTTTCTTGTTCTTTTATCAGCCTTTCATTATCTGCCTTACAACTTTGTAATTCTACCATAAGGCTTCTTACCGTTTCAACTAAGTTTGGAGGGGTTTCCATCACCCTCCTCTCATCAGCATCTTCTTCTTTTTAATGTGAGATTTATCAAAACTCATGATGTGTCACCATTATTTATGTTGTAGTTTCCTTGCCATCCATTGACTGTTTGAGTGCTGATAGCAACATTTTCTGTTAGTCAGTTGTCCCCAAATTTTATGAACAACACAAGTAATTTTGTAAGATAAAATTAGCTTCATTATTCCACATACAAAATCAACATGCAATTCATGTTTAACAAATGTAAAAACAACAAAAGGTCTCGCTCTTTTCAGTAATAAATATTAAATAAGCTCTTACATGTGGGTAGGGTAGGGTACCCTACACTTTAAAGGTTTTCTATTAGTATGTATTCTCTTTCATGATTCCAAGAAGGTGAAGTGTTTTTGTCTACTTTGATACCACTTTGTCACACACCCGACCCCCTAAGTAGCCTTTTAAGGGATGGGGGTGTAAATTTTCCACTTTCCCACAAATCCATGAATTCCTCGGATAAGGACACTATTGCCTTGTGTTCACCGATATATTTCCAAGGACAATAACAGGGTCAAAAATCGAGTTTTGGTTTGAAAGTTATGGCCTTTCGAAGGTTTTAGGG
>JZKD02S1741043.1:37293-52233 GCA_000966675.3 Picea glauca | reverse complement strand
TAATTCTTGTTAATAGCTTAGTTGTTTTCTTTCTAACCTTTTACCATACAGCTGTCATGACTAGCAGAGCCCAACTAGGCATGTAAGCACTCACTTTTTGCTCACACGGCGACGAAAAGAGTGCAAACAACAGTCATTGAGGAACAGTACTAGTAAGAAATGATTTAAAGAGAGATTTTAACACTGTTTCAATTTGGTCAAAATAAAGAGAAATTTTTGCTTTAAGAATAAAATAGAAATGCAAACTGAAGGCCCTTTCTTGTAACTGTATTATTTTAGTAAAAAGGTGTGGGGTGAGAGAAAAACATTTAGTTGTAGATATCGTAAGGTTCCTGTCAATAGAAAACTCACACATACACAGAAGAAGAAATTAGTATAGAAATAATTGACATAGTGTAAATAAATATATAATTTTGTAAATGCAAATTGGTCTTACACCGGCTGATAGCTGGTGCAGAGGAAAGACAATAACCAATTACAGAAAGATGAAACCCCTTCGCTATAGTAGTGGTTGTACTAAAGTATAGCGATACACGTCAATTATGAAAAGTGAAATGAAATGAAACATGAAACATAAAGAAAACAAACTTGTAACACAGTAGGGACGGAATCGGGAATCTTCAAATTTGCTTGTATTAACTTCTCAAATGCAAAAACTCTATTACAATCAATACCAAAAAGGTTCAGCCATTTCTTCTTCCTTTTGTGATCTATTTATACAAATTTGCAGATTAGTTTAGAAACTCAACGGTTTCATAAATTCAGTTACAAACAAGAGGACCGAACTCACTCCATCTCTCCTACTCTATTTTCAAAAGGTGTGAGGTGCTTGTCTTTGCATGGATTCAGTGCATATGATACATTTTTCCACAAACTGGGATACAAGCTGTGAAGGTTCCGCTTGACAGCTGGCCTCGGAAAAATAGCATTCTCGGGCTAACTGTGGGAGCTTATCACCCATTTGTGCATTAATGATGTCAAGGGAACTGAGTTGTGCGCTAGGTTGAATTAAGTGTTTGTCAACTTGACCCATGTCCACCCTGTCCATCTTAGAGATATCCTCTAAATCTCTCTCATTCTTCTCCTTTAGATCGAGGGAAATCTGATCGACATTCATTTGTCTTAATGTCTCTGAGTCACCTCCACTCTCCATCCATAACATCTCGCCATCTATAGCATTGAAGGCTTCTTCTAATGAATTGGTTACTTTCTAGGCCTATTCCTTGCTTAAGGTAATATTATGTTCCCAATCCTTTAACAAAATATTACCTCTAGTTTGTTCAGCAATGGTGAGTCTGGGAGAACCTGCTGAGAATATTTTGTTAGTAGCTATCACTGCCTCTTGAAAGGCGACCCGAGCAGCCTCTGCATTCCTTTCTTTGACAGTCAGATTCTCAGAAATCCGATGCATCAACAGGCAATCTTCTCAAATCACTCCCACTTTGTCTAGTAGACTCTATTGTACATAAGAGATCCTGCTCTGAATATCGATCGCTCGGGATTTAAACACCTCAATGTCGATCACCCTACTTTCAGCGACCTCTAACTGAGACTGTAGCTCTGCGATCATACTCCTTTGTTGTCCCGACTGTATCCGACCATCTCGAATCACTGAATGCGCTTGTTCCAACTTGGTTTTGAGGACTTCTATTTCCTTTTTATCAGCCAGTCGGGCCAGTTCTATTTCCCCACTCACCTGACTCTTAACGTTTTCTGCGGCCGAAGCTACTCTGGCTTCAAGAGTCTTGATCAGGCGATTCTTTCTTTTGAGCTGGATTTTTAACATCTCGACCGAGAATTAATTCGCCGACGCATACGCTCCTAGAGTTCCCGCGATCTCTATGGTGAATTCATCATTCTTTTTGTTCTTTCCATCTGTCATCACTTTGAATTTTTTCGTAGTTGATCCTTCATCCTGGTAGAACTCCCTTTTCACAACTGCTTTTCTCTTTTTGTCAAAGAAGAACTCATTTGGAGGAAGTTCTTCTGCTCTGATAGGCCTTAGTTCTTCACCAAAAATCCATCCTTCTTCTATATTTCCTTGCGTTGACTGCAAGGGGGTGACAGAAGTTATGGGTTCCCCGATCTGCTTCGCTGCCTTTCCTGGTGTGACGACTGAGTCCTACTCCTTTAGAGGATCATAGGTCTTCGTCTCAGTCTCTGGATTCTGGGTTTCAGGTGGGTCTGTGTTTCTTACTTCCACCTCTGAACTATGTTCCTTGGGTGGGTCCATAGTCTCTTCTTCTGCTTCAGGATTCTTCCCGTGCTCCCCTTCCTAATTTTTTCGGGGTTAGAAATTTGACCCTCGGAACTTTCAGCATCCTTCTTTTTATCCTTGGAAATACCCAAACCTCCCAGCACAACGGGGAGACATATTCTTCTATGCTCCTGAAACTTTAAAACAAATGCCATGTCTTCGGATGCTAAAGATCTAATTCGAACTAGCACTTCCCCATAGGACCTCGCCCCTCGGAAAATATCATCCGAGGGTGAACACTCGTGTTCAAAATTTTTCAACCCACAATTTGCCAAATGGTTGCTTACAATTTTCTGAGGATCATGCTTTTTATACTCAATAGAGACCAAACTCAAGTCTTCCAAGGTTGCAGCCTCAACTTTAGCATGTCCAAAATCCAATAAAGAATAAGAATTTAGCCGAACGGGGAAAAATGTCCATACCTTCTTTGATGATGCTTTCAGTTCTTTACTCACTCCGCCAATCACTGTTTTTCAGGCAATCTCGCGACAGGCCAGCTTGTTGGGGATGAATAGTGGTAGCGCAAGAGGAGGAACAGTTGCTCCGAACACTCTGAAATAAGAAAACTCTTCTTCTATGTACCAGTCCGCTATACCACTCAGATTTGTTGAGATACTATCCGAGATACGAGGTGGAGAACGACCAAAAATGGAGATGTGCAGGGGCACCATCACCCAGTTGAAAATTTCATAAATAAATTTGTTTGCTTTATTTTCCCACAGTTTGTCGTGATATTCATGTACAGTTTTTTCTTGGGCTAGATTCCAAGCCCAACTCATCAAAGGGAATGGTGTTAAGGAACATATCGCGTCCATGATATACGCAGACATGAAAAATGAGGATGGTCTCTCGGCTGCATTTTTCTCCCGATACTCTGTAACCCTGTTGAACAAACTGTCCGAGAGTATCTTTGCCCAATTAAATGAGCAACCTTCTTCTACCCGAAAGATGAGAGGTACCTACACAATGTAAAAATGTGAGGTATCTTCCTTTCCAAATAATCTGCATGTCATCATTGCCACATACATATACTATGGCTCGAGAAAAGAAATTGAACAAATACCCTGTTCATTTGCCCTGAATTTCGCGGAGCGCGAAACCCAATCTTTTATCAAACTGGGCATGGTTTTGTCATATTCAGTGCATTCCTTCTTTTTGAATTCCTCCAGGAATTCAGCATCATATGTGTATTCAGATGTTGTTGGGAGCTTATACATGGTTTGGATATGCTTCGTTCTAAAAGTCCCAATAGTGGTCCATTGGTCGTTTATAATAGTTCTGGTGGGTAGGTCTATATGATTCAACGCCCATCGGATTATGTCATAATATGGGAACAACCGTGGTCTGGTTGCAACCCGGTGCATTCCATACTGAACAACTATCTTGTATTTAGTGTTCAGGTTGTACTTTTCGTTATCATTGTCATCAGAGTCTGAATAATTCACCAACTCCGATTGCAGAATATCTTAAACAAATGACCAGCTAGGTACTGAATCGCCACTCCGAGGTGAAGTATCGGAGACATTGTCTGAGCCCTGCATTTCAATCTCGACATTCGCTTTTGCAGCTTTCCTTAGAGCCATGGCTGAAGCTTGTGTTTTCACTCTTCTACGACAGACCTATGTATACATGCAGAAATTAGTTCACTCGGAGAAAGGTGAGCTCTGTGCGCTTGTGAAAAATGTTTAATATAAAATGAAACTCCCGTATATATTTGAAAACTCTGTACTATTCGAAATAAGTCTCTCAAATCGCAATTAGAAACAAATTTATTGCGTGAATCCGATCTTATTTATTCATGGATTCACCCTAATTCTTCATTAATGTCATCAATGTTTGTCTCTCTGACTATCATTCGGAGTATGGAGAGTAAAAAATACCTTGGGAAATGTGCGAACCTCGATGCACGGGACATATTTCTCATTATTTTAAATTTTCAAATCTCAGCAACGTAAATAATTTTCTCACCGTTCACTGCATCGTGAATTTTCTTTTAACATTTTGACTCTTCAACTCGCAAGACTGCGAGTGCCGATTTTAGCTTAATTAAAAGTAACCCTGATTTGGCGCATCCTTAATTATATAATTAATTTATTCGCCATATCGCGACTCGGAACTTTGAAGACATCTTTTTGGGAGAATGATATGCCGAGTCGCGATATCGCGATGTGGCGATAATTAAGGCTCAAATTATGAGAAGAAAATCTTAGATTAGGCGACTAATTAATCTTGCTATAATTACGTCACAACCTCGTGAGTTGGGGTTTTAGACACTTTAAAATTTTGAAGGAAAAAGCCGAGTGGCGAAGTGCCGAGAACCAAATTTAACCATGGTTATTTTTTCACCTTTAATCCTTAACCAAGGTTATCATAAAGTTATCGTGTTCTCGGCTATCGGGGCTGTAAAAACAAAAACTTGGGTTTGCCGAATGTCGAGCTGCGAAACCCCGATGACGTCTAATAATGGGTTAAAGGTTTTACCCTAGTTAATGTCTTGGGCGAAAATTAAAAACGAGTTCACAGTTTCGCGACTTGGGACTTGTGAATTCAAATATTAAAGTGTCTGACTTGCGATATCCTGAAATATAACAAAGAGCAAACATACTTGCGGAAATGGATCTGTTTGAAAGTGGAAAATCATTGTTGTCTAGGTGACAAGATTTCAGAGTTTTAAAATCTCAGAAAGAGAAAGAAAATCCACTTTAGATTTCAAGTATCAAAAATTGAAAATTGTGCAAGGTGAAAAACAAGAGTGGCTACAACAAGATCGACTGCGGGAACATATCTAAGCCATGAAATCAAGCTCAGAAAGGACAAGGAGTGCGCAGAAGCGGTGAACTGTTCTCAACCGTTAGATCTGGGCGAGAGCAAGAGTAGTCGTCAGATCAAGAAAAAATGTGTAGGGTTTAACCGTCGAAGTTCTTCGTAACTTCGCTTATTCGACGTTTTCTTGCTAAATGTCATCAGAGGCCCGAAGCTTCGAAGAGACGTAGTAAATCCAGGCCATTGGTTGCAAAAGTACACATGGCAGGAGATCCCTCACTTCGAAGGTTGAGAGATCTGGAGGAAAGGTGAGTAGTGTGGAGCAAGAACTCCCAAAGGTCGAAGTTCATCTGAGTTGTTCATCAGTGGGGGATAGGTGTCAACAAATCTATCACTTCAGAGGAAAGTCAGATGTGTGAAGTGAGAACTCCCGAAGGCCCGAAGCCCAAAATTCATCTGGACCATCCATCAATGAGGACACGTGGCGCCAGATCTCTCACTTCGGAGGCTTAGAACTCCAAAGGGTTTTTTGAAGTGAAGGATTGGAGCGAGAACTGGTCGAAGCCCAAAGTAAATCTGAACCATTGAAGATTGAGGATAGGTGTTGACAGATCTCACACTCTAGAAAGTTAACACTTTGGAGGTTTGTGGTGTTGTGCATCTCGAAACTCCTAAAGCTCAGGATTCCGATGTAAATCTCAGTCTTTTAATCAGGAGGATACGTGGAGGCAGATCCCGCACTCCGCAAGTTCTCTAATTCAACAATATGGAGGATTGTTAGTATTGTGCACTGAAAAGGTCCGAAGCCCGAACTCACGAAGTAATTGTAAGTCGTTGATCTCATATCAACAAGGACTGTTGATCTTTGCAACAATTTGACTATTCATACATTCTCCTATTCGTAGGAACTAAGGCCTTCATGCGTCAAAATGCTCGAAGCCCGAAGTCCCGAAGTGCCTGGTTTCCTAACCCCCAGTCACATGAGAAGCTGAAGTTTAATTTTTTTGTGGCTCTTGAGTAAACTTAGATAGCTTGATTCTTCCATTAAAGGGATTCCATCAATAAATAACTCAACTCAAATTTTTGAATCTGAAAGATCTTGTGCTCGGATAATCAGATCTCGCAAGATCCATACCAGGTAACAAGAAATCTCACGTAGATCTAATTTTAAAAGAGGCCAAAGCCTGAATTTCGTTGTCTATTTGCTTCAAGCGGTATCAGTGTGACGAGATAGAATATTCAATCCACAAGTGTGATCAAATTGGTGAATGAAAATCTAAGAAACTTTGTCATGGGTCAGCAAAGACGACTCAGGAAGTCCAGAAGAGATCTCAGATAAATATGGAAAGAGAACAACAAAAAAATGGTAGCATATTTCGCAAAGATAAATGAAGAGGTTCCAGTTGTACCTGAGGAGCTCACACAAGAAGTAGATTAGACAAAAATTGATTATATTTGGAGCAACATGAGCATGAATCTACCATTACTGCCACAGTATAATGGTAAGAATTTTGAATGTTGGTCTGTTAGAATGAATGATTTTTTTTCTTGTATACTGTTATCATAATCTACATGATTAGGAAATGGATGCATTAGAATTGCAACTCATCCAACAAGCCTTGGATGACAGTATGTTGGAAAAGGTTGCAGCAACAACACCTTTGAAAGAAGTTTGGAGTATTCTAACAAAAGAGTCCAGTGGAAGAGGGAACAACAAATTTTTGAATGTTGCCACTCTAGAAGAAGCATCTATTTATGAAGCAGGGCTACCAGAAGAAAAGATTGAAGGAGCATCTGTGTGTGAAGCAGAGCTACCAGAGGAAGAGAAAAAAGGTGCATCTGTGTGTGAAGCATAGCATGAGAAAATTGCATAAATTGATGGTGAAGCTATCAATATAAAAACCAACATTGATGAAATGCTTCCAATAGTGTTTGTTTATGACAACAAATGATCAAAATCAATGATATTTCATGAACATTGTGCATAAATTGGCCTCTTTGAAACAAAAGTAAGAAATCTTGAAATTGAATTTGATGATGATAATATGTCTTATGATGAATGCCTTCAAATAATAGAAGAGAAGAAGAAAATTGATGGATTGATGTTTGGAGGAGGAAGCCTACTTGGCATTCATAACCAAGTGGATGATTTGGTGACTGCAGAAGCAGTGCTTGAAAGTTGTTTTTACATCTAACTATTCAATAATTCTCTTCCTCCAAATCCACATGGAGAAAAGTTGTTTTTACATCTAACTGTTCAAGTTGCAAATCTTCTACTGCCAAAAGACTTAAAATAGTTCTAATTGAAGTCATTTTAACAACAAGAGAAAATATTTCATCAAAATATATACCTTTCTTCTGTGCAAACCCCTTTACAACAAGTCTATCATTATACTATTTTTTTCCTCCATCTTCTTCATTCAACCTATAAACCCATTTATTCTGCAATGCTCTTTTTCCTGCGAGTAACTGAACCAGGTCCCAATTCTAGTTATTTACCAAGTCCATTTCCTCTTTCATGCCTTGCTCCCACTTCCTTTTACTGTCTACCTACATTTCCTCTTCATAAATTTCTAGTTCACCAAAATCAGTCAATAATAAATAACCTAATGAAGGAGAGTATCATTCAGGTGGTCTACTTAACCTGGTATATATTCTAACAACACTTGCAGAAGTTTGAGGTATTTGTTGTTCCTGTTGTTATACATTTTGATTTTCTTGTACCATTGGAATTTCATTTTCTTTGATTTCATCAAGCACTATGTATTCTTTGTTTTCCTTTTCTTGTTTCTTTTCCTGCAACTGATATTTGTACATGACCTTTTCATTGAATACCACATCTCCACTCCTAATGATTTTTTTATTTTCATAATCCCATAAGCGATAACTAAAATCATTAACATTGTATCCAATAAAGGTAGACTTCTTGGATTTTCCCTCAAGATTTGTTCTATTTTCTTTATCAATATAGACAAATGCTTCACAACTAAAAGTCTCTAGAAACAAATAGATTACCTTTTAACCTTTCCATGCCTCCTCTAGGATTCCACCATCCAAATAGATTGAAGGCCCTTTGTTTATTAAGTAAACAACAATATCTACAACATCTGCCCAAAAATATAAGGGCAACCCTGCATGAAATGTCATACTCCTTGCACATTCCATGATTGTCCGTTCATCCTTTCTGACACACAATTTTCTTGTGGTGTTCCTGGAACTGTCTTCTCTCTAAGAATCTCGTGGTATGAATGTTGGTTCTGGATCTTGATTATCTTCATGTTTCATACGTCTTTGTTTTCATCCATGTTTATACCCCATGAATATTGTACACCCCAGAATATTGTACACCCCTCCACGCGGGGGGTGTTGCAGGGTGGCTTGGCCCCCTCCCCTGTGAGATCTGCGGGGATCATCCCCCCGGCTAAGGGGTCTGGGAGAAAGTGGGCCCCTAAAGGAAAAATTTCCTTGTAAATTTATATTGTAATTTCATAGTAAATCTAGATTGTTCATTATAAGGTCGAAGATCTGATGGTAGAAGTTATGTTATGGTTTTTTTTCCTAGAAGGAAACCCTCTTTTATGAGGGAAATGTATTTCGTCTATGCATCATTGTGAATATTGTATTTTGAGAGAGGAGACTATGAGAGAAAGAAAAGGAAGTTACAACGGGTGTGTTGTAGGTCGTATCCCTTCATTTGTGAGATAATAAAAAGGAAGGACCTGACAATTTCTTTGGTGGACGTAAACCACACTGGGTGAACCACGTATATTTGTGTCTCTGTTGTATTGTGTATCTTCTATGTTTTATTTCCTCTCTTTTTTTAGTTTATTGATCTGTGATCCTATTTTTCTAAAAACTGGTATCATAACAAAAGGTAACTTGCGGGAAAATAGGGTTCCTAGTTCAAGTGGGAAAAATGGCGGAAGATGGAAAGTTTGGGGTCGAGAAATTTAATAGAAAAAACTACTAGTTATGGAAGATGCAGATGGAAGATTATTTCTATCAAAAGGATCTATTCTTACCATTGAATGGAATAGAAAAGAAGCTAACGGCCATGAAGGACGAAGAATGGGAGGTTCTTGATAGAAAGGCACAAGGAACGATACGGTTGAGCCTGACAGCGTCAGTGGCTTTCAATATTTTTACATAAAAGACAATGAAGGAGATGATGGATGCATTGGCTAAACTTTATAAAAAAACCTTGGTGTCCAATAAGGTATTTATAATGAAGATATTATTTAATATGAAGATGTCATAAGGTGGGTCTATTGCATATCATTTAAATGAATTTAAAATGGTTATTAATCAAGTAAGTTATGTAAAAGTGGACTTTTATAATGAGGTCGGGGATCTTCTAATCTTGTGCTCATTTCCAGAAAGTTGGAATGACTTGGTCATGGTTTTAAGTAACTTTGTCTCTAGTTCAAACATTTTAAAATATGATGATGTTGTTGGTGTTATCCTTAGCAAGAAAATGTGACGTAAAAGCACATGTGATACATCAGGTAATGCCTTAAACATGAAGAACAGGGGAAGACAAAAGGATAGAGGAAAGGGCGCAGGGAACTATGGAAATTCTAGGAAGGGAAGATCCATATCTAGACTGGGAAAGATAGAGTGTTGGAATTGTGGGAAGAAAGGACATCTGAAGAAAGACTGCAGAGCTCCAAAGAAACAAACATATGGACAACATGACAAAAATCAAGAAGCAAATGTAACAGGTGATGTGTTACAAGATGCTTTGATTCTCTCTGTAGATAATATCTTTGAGTCTTGGGTAGTAGATTTAAGGACTTCATTTCATGCCACACCCCATAGGAAACATTTTTCTAGATTATGTTCAAGGTGATTTTGGACAGGTTCATTTGGGTGATGATGCACCATGCAAAATTGTTGGAATGGGAAAGATAAAAATAAAGAAAAGGAATGGAAACCAGTGGTCATTGAAAGAGGTAAGACATCTTCCATATCTAAGGAAAAATACAATTTCAATAGGGCAGTTGGCAAGTGAAGATTTTATATCCTTATTTATAGATAAGGTGTGAAAGTTCACCAAATGATCACTAGTGATAGAAAAAGGAGAGAAGGTAGGTGCATTGTATTTATGTATTGATAATACTGATTCTTCTATCTCTTTAAATTCTACAGGAGTGGATACAACATTGTGGCATCGTAGGCTTAGACACATGACTAAAAAGGGGATGCAGATACTTCACAAAATAAATGTGTAGCCATATCTTAAACAAATTGATTTGGATTTCTAAGAGCATTGTGTTTATGGAAAACAGAAGAGAGTCAGATTTCTCAAAGTCAAAAAAGAAAAGAAGAGTGAAAGGTTAGAGATTGTGCATAAATATGTATGGGGACCAGCTCAGATATCATCTCTTGGTGGCTCTCATTATTATGTTACTTTTGATGATGATGCAACTAGAAAAACTTGGGTTTATTGCATTCGACAAAAAACTGTTGTTTTTTATACTTTTAAGAAATGGAAATCTTTGGTTGAGAATGAGACAGGAAAAAGGTTGAAGTGTCTCAGATCAGAAAATTGAGGTGAATATGGTAGAAAGGATTTTGATTATTATTGTTCATACCATGGGATTCGTAGAGACAAGACAATTCCACAAACACAACAAGAAAATGGTGTGTCAGAAAGGATGAACAGGACAATCATGGAGCATGCAAGGAGTATGATATTGCATGATATTTTTCCCTTACAGTTCTGGGCAGATGTTGTAGATATTGTTTTCTACTTAATAAACAAAGGACCTTGAATCTCTTTGGATGGTGGAATTCCATAAGAGGCATGGATAGGTTAAAAATTGAACTATTGTTTTTTGAAGACTTTTGGTTGTGAAGCATTTGTCGATATTGATAAAGAAAATAGAACAAAGCTTGAGGAAAAATCCAAGAAATATTCATTTATTGGATACGGTGTTAATGATTTTGGTTATCGCTTATGGGATTATGAAAATCACAAAATCATTAGGAGTAGATATTTCATATTCAATGAGAAGTTCATATACAAATATTAGTTGTAGGGAAAGAAGCAGGAAAAACAAAAAGAAGAATAGATGATGTTTGATGAGATCACTGAAAAATAAATTCCAAAGTTACCAGAAAATAAAAGTGTACAACAACAGGAGTAACAGGTACCTCAAACTCCCACAAGTGTTGTTAGAGGATATAATAGGTTAAGTAGACCCCTTGAACAATATTCTCCTTCATTGTATTATTTATTGTTGATTGATTCCTATGAAACAAAATGTTATGAAGAGGAAATGCAAGTAGACACTAAAAAGAAGTGGGAGCAAGGCATGAAAGAGGAAATGGATTCCCTGGTAAATAACCAGATTTGGGATTTGGTTCAGTTTCCTAGAGGAAAAAGAGCATTGCAAAATAAATGATTTTACAAGTTGAAGGAAGAATATGGAGGCAAAAAATAGTACAAGGATGGACTTGTTGTAAAGGGATTTGCACAAAAGAAAGGTATAGATTTTAATGAAATATTTTCTCCTGTTGTTAAAATGAATTCAATTAGGACTATTTTAAGTCTTGTGGCAGTACAAGAATTACATCTTGAACAATTAGATGTAGAAATAGGTTTTCTCCATGGAGATTTGGAGGAAGAGATTTATATGCAGCAACCATGGGGGTATGAGATCAAAGGGAAGGAAAATTTGGTATGCAAGTTGAATAAGAGATTGTATGGCCTAAATCAAGTTCTAAGGTAGTGATATTTGAAGTTTGACAGGTTTATGACAGAACAAGCTTATAGTAGATGTCATTTTGATCACTATGTTTATTTTAAAAAACAAGAAAATGGAAGTTATATTATATTGTTATTTCATGTAGATGACATTCTTGTTGTAGGGTCTAATATGCAAGATATAAATGTGCTCAAGAAGAAATTATCTAATTCATTTGCGATGAAATATTTGGGTGCTACAAAGAAAATACTTGGTATGAGAATAACAAGAGATAGGAAAATTTTCAATTTGACATTGTCTCAAGGTGAGTACATAGAGAAGGTGTTGGAGAGGTTTAGAATGAAGAATGCAAAACCAATTAGTACACATTTGGCCAGCCATTTAAAATTAACCAAAGAAATGTGTCCCAAGACACAGGAGGAGATAGAATACATGTCCAAAGTCCCTTATTCATCAATAGTTGGCAGCTTGATGTATGTGATGGTTTTCACAAGACCAGATATTGTACATGCAGTGGGAGTTGTGAGTAGGTATATGAACAATCCATGTAAAGTAAATTGGGAGGCATTAAAGTGGAGTCTCGGGTATTTGAAAGGTATTTCTACTCATGCATTATGTTTTGGAAGTTCAGACACTATTCTACATGGATATTTTGATTCATATATGGCAGGTGATAAAGATAGCAGGAGGAGCACCATGGGGTATGTTTTTATTGTAGGTGGAACAACAATAAGTTATATTTTGAAACTAAATTTTTTTTTTCACTTTGAACAATAGAGGTAGGGTATGTTGTTGCTACAGAGGCTAGTAAAGAGATGATTTGGTTACAGATGTTTATGGAGGAATTGGGAAAGAAGAAAGAGAATAGTAGGTTGTATTGTGACAACGAGAGTGTCANAAATGGTGTGTCAGAAAGGATGAACAGGACAATCATGGAGCATGCAAGGAGTATGATATTGCATGATATTTTTCCCTTACAGTTCTGGGCAGATGTTGTAGATATTGTTTTTTACTTAATAAACAAAGGACCTTGAATCTCTTTGGATGGTGGAATTCCATAAGAGGCATGGACAGGTTAAAAATTGAACTATTATTTTTTGAAGACTTTTGGTTGTGAAGCATTTGTCCATATTGATAAAGAAAATAGAACAAAGCTTGAGGAAAAATCCAAGAAGTATACATGTATTGGATATGGTGTTAATGATTTTGGTTATCACTTATGGGATTATAAAAATCACAAAATCATTAGGAGTAGATATTTCATATTCAATGAGAAGTTCATGTACAAATATCAGTTGTAGGGAAAGAAGCAGGAAAAACAAAAAGCAGAATACATGATGTTTGATGAGATCACTGAAAAATAAATTCCAAAGTTACCAGAAAATAAAAGTGTACAACAACAGGAGTAAGAGGTACCTCAAACTCCCACAAGTGTTGTTAGAAGATATACTAGGCTAAGTAGACCCCTTGAACAATATTCTCCTTCATTGTATTATTTATTGTTGATTGATTCCTATGAACCAGAATGTTATGAAGAGGAAATGCAGGTAGACACTAAAAAGAAGTGGGAGCAAGGCATGAAAGAGGAAATGGATTCCCTGGTAAATAACCAGACTTGGGATTTGGTTCAGTTTCCTAGAGGAAAAAGAGCATTGCAAAATAAATGGTTTTACAAGTTGAAGGAAGAATATGGAGGCAAAAAACGGTACAAGGATGGACTTGTTGTAAAGGGATTTGCAGAAAAGAAAGGTATAGATTTTAATGAAATATTTTATCCTATTGTTAAAATGAATTCAATTAGGACTATTTTAAGTCTTGTGGCAGTACAAGAATTACATCTTGAACAATTAGATGTAGAAACAGATTTTCTCCATGGAGATTTGGAGGAAGAGATTTATATGCAGCAACCACGGGGGTATGAGATCAAAGGGAAGGAAAATTTGGTATGCAGGTTGAATAAGAGTTTGTATGGCCTAAATCAAGCTCTAAGACAGTGACATTTGAAGTTTGACAGGTTTATGATAGAACAAGGTTATAGTAGATGTCATTCTGATCACTATGTTTATTTTTAAAAACTAGAAAATGGAAGTTATATTATATTGTTATTGTATGTAGATGGCATTCTTGTTGTAGGGTCTAATATGCAAGATATAAATGTGCTCAAGAAGAAATTATCTAATTCATTTTCGATGAAAGATTTGGGTGCTACAAAGAAAATACTTGGTATGAGAATAACAAGAGATAGGAAAAATTGCAATTTGACATTGTCTCAAGGTGAGTACATAGAGAAGGTGTTGGAGAGGTTTAGAATGAAGAAGGAAAAACCAATTAGTACACATTTGGCCAGCCATTTAAAATTAACCAAAGAAATGTGTCCCAAGACATAGGAGGAGACAGAATACATGTCCAAAGTTCCTTATTCATCAATAATTGGTAGCTTGATGTATGTGATGGTTTTCACAAGACCAGATATTGTACATGCAGTTGGAGTTGTGAGTAGGTATATGAACAATCCATGTAAAGTAAATTGGGAGGCGTTAAAGTGGAGTCTCGGGTATTTGAAAGGTATTTCTACTTATGCATTATGTTTTGGAAGTTCAGACACTATTCTACATGGATATTTTGATTCATATATGGTAGGTGATAAAGATAACAGGAGGAGCACCATGGGGTATTTTTTTATTGTAGGTGGAACAACAATAAGTTATATTTTGAAACTAAAAAAAGTTTTTTCACTTTGAACAATAGAGGTAGGGTATGTTGTTGCAACAGAGGCTAGTAAAGAGATGATTTGGTTACAGATGTTTATGGAGGAATTGGGAAAGAAGAAAGAGAATAGTAGGTTGTATTGTGACAACGAGAGTGTCATTCATCTTGCAAAGAACTCATCCTTCTATTCGAAGACTAAGCATATACAGGTTAGTTACCATTTCAGACTATCTTCCTTGGAATATGGACATTTGAAGTTGGAAAATATACACACTAGCTAGAATCTTGTAGATATGTTAACAAAGGGAGTAACCAGGGAGAAATTGAGTTCTTGCTCAGTTTCAATTGGTATTCAATCATGAAGGTGAAGATGACAAATTTTTCAAGTCCAAGGTGGAGTATAGTCCAGCAGGTACAACAGTGGTGGAGTTGTTGTGATCAGTCTCCAAGTGGGAGATTGTTGGTTGTGGAGCCTGACTATCTTCATGTTTCATAGGTCTT
>JZKD02S1741032.1:60425-71685 GCA_000966675.3 Picea glauca | reverse complement strand
CTGCCCCTTTTGAGGGAGCGCTATAGATTTTGAGGGCGCTGGCGCACCCCAAAGCTTACCAGGGAGCGCTACAACGCTCTGATGGCCCTTTTAAGGGAGCGCTACCTATTCTGGGTGGTTGTTAAGATGTTGAGATGAATGGGGGAAGCATATTTTCATTCTTGGAAGGCAGTTGGATTCGAATCCCTAGTCCAGCCATGATCCTAGGGCAGATCCTCAACTGAAGGAGGAAAATCCTCACCTTCCCCAAGGATATCTCAAGATTGTTGAGCCTCTCCAAGGATATATAAGCAAGCTTTCTAATGGTGAAAGGGGACTGCAACTGGAGAATGATACCAAACCTATGATCTCATAGGTAAGGGAGAAAAGAGAGAATCACACCAAACTTATGATCTCATAAGTGGTGTGGGGGGGAAGAATTGAATATGTGAAACTTATGATCTTGGAAGAAACTTACAGTCAGCCAAAGGAGAGTGATCAGTGAAGATGTTGTTATCCAGGTTGTGGATCTTTTAGGCAAGGGTTAGATGAAGAGGACTTGACGAAGTTGTCGCATTCGCATCTACGATTGTAAGTACTACTGTCATTATTCTCATTAATATAACACGCTTGGCCTATTTCTTTCTAGTTTGTGTCTAATGTTACATGAACTTATCATTTAGTGGTAGATCAGTTTTCAAGCTAATGTCAATAGAGTAGGAAGTGGTCGTATCTTGTTTTGTCCACAACTCTCAGCGAGGAGCAAAGGATTGGAGCGCAACTCGGAGCGTGCAGGGACAAACGTTGATTAAAAGGTACTTCTATTATCCTCCCTTCTCATGCATTAGTTTAGATAGATTTGAAAGGAAGTTAGTGTCCATGATAAGCATTTTTCTGTCTAGGGTTAAGGTAAAGCTCTAGAGGTCGATCTACTTGTCCGCAGGTAGATTTTCCTACAACAATGAGAATATCATCAAACAAAACTAAGACAAAATGATAGAGAAAATGATGGAAGACATGATTCATGAGGCTTTGGAAGGTGGAAGGGGCATTACATAGACCAAAGGGAATGACCAAGAACTCATAGTGACCCTTATGAGTTTGAAAGACAATCTTGGGGATGTCAGCGTCTTGCATACATATTTGGTGGTAGCCAGAACACAGATCAAGTTTAGTGAAGTACTAATCACCACTCAACTCATCCAAGAGATCATCAATGATAGGAATGGGAAACTTGTCCTTTATGGTGAGTTTATTTAGGGAATGAAAGTTAGGACACTTGCTCCAAGTACCTTCTTTCTTGAGTACCATGACCACAATAGAAGAATAAGGGCTGGTCCTGGGGCAGATAACACCCAATTGGAGCAATTCTTGCAGTATTTTCTCAATTTCATTCGTTTGGGCAAAGAGATGATGATAAGGGAGAATATTGGGAGGAAGAATTCTAGGAACAAGGGGGATTGAATGATCATGAACACCACGAGAAGGAGGAATTCCCTGAGGAGTGGAAAAAATAGCTTGATGTTTGGAGAGGATATCTTGGAGTTCAGGATGCACAAAGGGTGTCTCAACCGCTTGAATATAATGGAGTTGAGCAATAATACCAGAGTGACATTTCTTGATGGGAACTGATGATCTCAGGAGAACCAACTATGATACCTTGGAATTGATATCTTTGTCCCTTCTATTGGAATTGCATGGTTAATTCCTTAAAATCCATAACATAGGGACCCAAAGTGTGTAACCATTCAATGCCTAGCACAATGTCACAACCGCCCATTTCAATGGTAAACATATGGGATTTCAGGTGGTAATTTCCAATTTGAAGACGTACATTTTCACAATGCCCACCACATTTCATGGACCCACCATTGGCTATCATGATTTGAAAATTATTGATAGCACGAATATATCAATTAGTTTTTTGGGAAATGCGATGATGAATAAAATTGTGGGTGCTACCATTGTCAACAAGCATGATGACCTTCCTATGCTTAATATAGCCAACGAGCTTGAGGGTTTGTGGAGTAGAGAAGCCAGTGAGGGCATGAAAGGATATGAGTGGGTCAACTTCATGTGGGTCAGCGAGATCCTAGGTAGCATCAGGAAGGGAGGGCTCTTCAAAAAGGGGAATTGTCACATATTCTTCAGGAACATCTTCAAAAATGGCCATAAAAAGTTTTTGTTCCTTACACTTGTGCTCCGTAAAATATTTTTCATCACAATTATAGCAAAGACCCTTTAGTTGGAGTTCAACTATTTCATCCCTAGTTAATTTATGGACCTTGAGGGGAGTTATAGGGGGGTTAGGATTAGTGGGTTGAGGGCGAGGAACAAAAGAGGGTTTTTTGTTATGGGAAAAAACAACTTTTTGGGCCTCTTTAGCACACTTAGTAGCTTCCAACCAAGTTTGAGGGCAAGCCATGCGAACCTAGGATCGGATTTCATCCTTTAGGCCACTAATAAAGCATTCACGAAAGAACACATCTGACATGCCCTCGGTTCAAAAGGCCAAATGCTCAAAAGTAGTTATAAAGTCTTCCACTATGCTTGACTGTTTCAACTTGGTCAAACGATCGAGATAGTGGGTATTAGTGTCAAAGTGATCATAGAGATCTAAAACAAATTGGGTCCATGTAATATACACGTGACGTAATTTTTTACACCATTTCCACCATTACCATTGTTCAGGTTCTAGATAGAGGACAACATAGCAAAGTTTGGCTAACTCATCAGTAATACCATGCAGAGAAAAATAATGCTCCATTTGAGTGACCCAACCCGTGGGATCAAAGCCATCAAATTTATTGACCTCAACGTGGGGAAGACGTGGATCACGATGAAAGGAGTTGGATTGAAAATGAAGAGAATGAGAGGAATCAACAACATCTGGTTGGTCTGAGGAGGAAGGATCTGGAGTGCGGTTCAACAACTGGTTGACAACAAACTAAAGGGTGTTAAATTGGTTCATGAATTTGGCATCTAGGGTGTCAAATTGGTGTTGGACTTGGGTTTCGAATTGTGCAAGGAAGGAATTGGTAGAGCCAATCTCATATGTCACATGTTGGATGGATTCTTGGGCTTGATTGATGGAAGCTTGCAGGTCTTGGTTAAGAGTGGTGGCCATTTGGAGAGGGGGAGTGCGGATAAGGGAAATTGGGTGGGTGGGACCATAGAAAAGGAATTAGAAGTGATAGGTACCACGATGATTAGGGATAGAAGGGAAATATAATAGAATAGACGGCAAAATAGGGAAGTTAATTCTGTAGTGATGAAATTCCCAAATGCTTAACATGAATAAATGTGTAGTAATTTCGCAACTAGAATGAAGAAGGCACAGTTGCATGGAAACGGATCTTTCTTGTTCTGTTTTTGTTTTCGTCCCAAGGGGTAGGGTATTTGGGGTTTCTACAGACAAGGTTTTTCCATGTGCTATAATTTTTTGATATACGTCTGGGGTCCAACAATAGTACTCGACCCAATATCTCAGGGCACCAACTAAGGAGGCTAGAACATTCCCTTAGTCGTACTACTCAACTACCCAGGTAATAGAGAGTATCTTCCCGAGTGTTGTTCTCGGTGGCACTATAGTAGTCATGCAGTAGATTAATTAATTTATAAAGGGCTTCAGGAGATGTCGATCTGTATACAATTGTTGTCTTTTGTGCTACCACTCGAAGAGGAAACAACATGGGTTACAAGGATGGCCAACAGATGTGCGCTTGAGTACCACTTGTATTTCATGCATGTATTACTCCATGACCATGGGTTTATGCATGTAATGAGAGATCTTTGTAGCTTTAAGAAGCCATAATACATCTCTACCTTGAAAAAAAAAAAATCACAATTTTCTATTGAGGAAAGTGCTATGATACCACTTGTAAGGTACCATGTCTATTATATTAGCAGAAAAGAGAAATAATGCATAAAATAACACTAAGATAGCAATAGACTATGAAGATACTGCAAAGATAACAACGAAACAACAAATTATATGAAACAATAACACCATAATTATACCTTTATTGATAGGAAACGAGGTTCACTTGCCTCTTTTAGGGGGAATCCTCCAAAAGAGCAGAGATCTATTACAATAATTCTTCAAGACAAAACTTCTCATACCCTCTACTCCTATTTGTACTAAATATATCTATCGAAAAGAACAATTTAGAGGAAGATCCTTCTAGAAGCAGAAGCTTCTATTAGTTCTTCTTACATTTGACTTGTTCCTCCTTATTGCTAGGCCTTATTAATATTAACCTTTATTACATGGAAATATATTATTCTACCCACTTGAGGGGTTAGGTAGGTTAGGCCCCTAACAATGCATGACCCTATAGGTGGAATCTCAACAACATAGAGCTTATAGAGTTGAAAACGAGCCTTATGGAATTGACAGAGTTGACAACATAGAGCTTATGGAGATGACAGTGGGCAGTTGTTTGACACTTTACAGACATAACATTAAAAAAACAAAAAAAAACAAAAGGATAATTTAAGTGCGACAAACTAATAATGATAGGAAGTAATGCTAGATTTATTTCTAGCATTACTTGATATCACGAAAAATGATTAGTGAATGTATACCTTAAACTAAATTTTCAGTGGAAAATGTGGAATTGTGCCTCCGGAAGAGGCCAAATAAGACATCCAAGTTCAAACTTACCATAAAAATTAAAATACTCTTGGAAAAATTGTTAAATACTTATCAAAACTTTAGGTGAAAAGGTTTTAAAATAAGTGAGAGACTAATTGAAAATGGGTGAACCCATTACTATATCGCTAGAGTAAAGGCATAGACTAATAACTTCTCCAAACCTTGCATTGAGTAAAATATTTTGAATTGAATTTAAAGATTAAAATTCAAAAGAAAATGATTTATTATTATTATTATTATTATTATTATTATTATAAAATTTCATTTTAACTTGAAATTGTGAAAGAGTCTGTTACCTTGTGATACTAAAAAGGATTGAAGATAAAAAAAAAATTGTCTTAAAATGTCCCCCATATATCTAGATTAGATCTCAATTTCAAAAGATTTGTCACCCTACCAACCTTACCCTTTAAATAATCAGAACTATGACCATCTTGGTATGTTTCTCTTAATAAAATTCAAAATATTGATCACACTACCAACCTTCCTAACCTCTTAACTCAACAAAAGTATGGTGATTTTGGAAAGCTTCTCTTAATGATTTTCAAGCACATAAACAAAATTCTAAAGAATCACAAGTAATAACTTACCCTTTTAAGGTCAGATAGACCAATTAAATCTTAGTGGATGTTAATCATCATCATCATCATCATATTTATTAAATAATTATTTTTAACCATGAATATCGAAATCCAAT
The DNA here is from genome assembly GCA_000966675.3 of Picea glauca. Lineage (NCBI taxonomy): Eukaryota > Viridiplantae > Streptophyta > Pinopsida > Pinales > Pinaceae > Picea > Picea glauca. Next base: position 66,352 of record JZKD02S1741032.1, on the reverse strand, counting down.
AAATTTGATATAAACTAAGCCCAGAATCTAACTTGAACCACTTTATTATAAATCCATTGTTTATTAAACAATACATTAAGTCTACAATGTCAATGTCAAGCCGACTAGGCTCTCTGGTAGGAGTTATATGCCATTAATCTATTATTAATTAATGGTAGAATGCTTAGACAATGCTTTAATCTATCAATTAATTGATATGTGCTACTAATCTATCAATTAATATGTAACGTTTAGCCAACACCTTAATCTATTAATTACTGTGTAGTTTTAATCGTACACACTATACAGAAACAGAAATTAAATAATCGTACACACTATACGGAAACGGAAATTAAATAATCGTACAGACTATACGGAAGCTTAGATAAGCTTGCACACTGTACGGAAACTAGATAATCGTGCACACTATACGGAAACTAGATAAGCTTCAGCCGTTTACTCCAGAGATTTCTTTGCCACATGGAATGCCACTTACCTGCCACGCACATAATGAATTAAAACTAGATGATGATCGTCAACCTACAAAGGAAAGTAGAGAGATAATGTACAACCTGTAATCGACGAATGAAATTCATGGTGCATTCTGGATCTTGAAATGTTCCAACACAGTCTTCTTTATTAATCCCTGGCTCTAGAAAACTCCAAGGAATTCATCAAACATATATCCTCTGTACTGAGTCGGATGCCCTTCATCTACCATGGATGGTGTAGGAGCAATAAAGGAATCCACTGAAGGACTGTAAAACATGGGAATTGATATACGAGCACTGGACACGTTTGTCACTGCCTGATGCTCAACACTCCTCATTCTCCCATTGGTCACGACCTTTTTAATATATTCAGATCATAAAAGAACCCGCAATTATTATTAAATATAATGTAGCCTCAATTAGCTGACTGTACACTGCCAGTTGTCCTGGCCAACTGTACTTTCTATTCTAGTTTTGCTTGAGCCTATTTAGCTCAACTATTTTCCTTTGCATAGTACTTACTACTACAGAACTTCTTCATGTACTCATTTTGTACTCTTCTTCTTATATTCTAATATATTGTTTTTTGTACTATTCTTTCTCTCTACATTTCTTGCTTCACAATTTATCATGGTATCAGAGCTACAGTAGTAAGCTTCTTCACACAGGCTAGAGAGAAACACAATCCTCAAACAATGCAAAGCTTACATGGATCTTGAGAGAAATTCGACACAGACTTTTCACAAGGCTTGGAGAGTTGTCTGTCATACTCTCGAAATATCCTCGCAGGAAACTTCCACGAGGAAGCAAACTGTCATACACTCAAAAGATCAGAATAGAATCTCACGTGAGTTCGTAGAGCGTACTACGCTCGAAAGTTTCAAGGAGCAGAAACACGAGAAGGAAGCAGAGACTGAGAAGGAAGAAATAGTAAAGATTCTTGCTCAATTTTGAAAGAATCATCAAAGATTCACGGAGAAGAGCTGCAGGAGATAGGAACTCTTGAAGAATTCAAAGCATTTGGTCAAATTCGTGAAAGATAGTTGCAGAAAGAAGAAGCGTTTAAAGCATCTCGAAAATCACTCAAATATGTGAAAGATTGCAGCAGAGAACAAAGAACTCGTGAAATTCTTTCAAATCTTTGAAAGATTCACGAATTTTTCTTCCGCAGAAGAAAATCCTTGCAAAGGCAGTAAAGAACGCATCTCAGGTTCAAAGAACAACCGTCGTGGCCGTAAGATTTGTACTACGAACAGATCCGAGGCACAAATCCAGTTCAGAAGGGATGAGGAAAGTGCAGAAAAGGAGAAAGAATTTCAGTCGTTAGATCTTGCGCAGAGGACTGACAACCGTTGGATCTGTGAGAAAGTGCATGAGGTTTAGTCCTCTGGAGTGCCAAGGAGAAATTAAACTTGCGAAGTCATGAAATCATCTGGTCCATCCATCAAGAGACACGTGGCGAGATCTCGACATTTCGCTGACTCGCAAGGTGTAAAGGTCAGAAGATTGTCGTGAGAATTCATGAATTGTGAAATCACGAGTCATTCTGGATAGTTGGATCGCGAAATCTCATGAGCCATCGATCTTATCCCATCGAAAAATTGGGGATCAGGAGTTGGACAAGCAAAGGAGACTGCTCTCCAAAACCCCAATATGCGAAATCTCGACATCCCAAATCGCAAAATCCCGAGAGGATTGTGAGCCATCCATCTCAGAGGACAGGTGGCAATAGATCCAAGTGCCATCATTTTGGCATCTTGGAGTTCAGGATATCGAAGGTCTTGTTGACAAAAGGTCACGACACTCCACGGCGAAAGTCCCGAAATCCTGAAAAGATCACAGTCGTCCATTCGTTCAGACATGTGGCAGAGATCGAGGAAACTGTCGACATCTCGGCTACTAGGGTTTCAACTTGACAGAGGATTTGGAGTCGCAAGTCGTGAAATCACAAAATGACGAGGACCTTCCATCTTTTGGGGATGCGTGGCATCAATCCAGGATCTCAGGAAATTTTTTGAAAAGCGATCTCGGCAAAATTGACAATTTAGACTTCGCATTTTAGAAGCGCAGGATGACAAGGAATCACGAGTCGCGAAATATCAATTCACGAAATCCCGATAGGATCTGGACCGTCAGATCATCAACAGATATGGACCGTTCATTGTCCAACAGGCACATTTTGACATTTCAGCATTTGAAGTCCTGAAAGGAAAGGGCCATCAACATTTTGGTAAATCAGAGATCGGGGAATCGAGGAGTCAGAAGAGCTCGCTATCAGGGTTTGCGAAGTCGCGAAACCCAGAATCCCAAAATCTCGAAAGGATCTGGACCGTCAGATCACAGGAATATCTAGACCGTTGATCGGTGTTTCAGCATATTGGGGATCCTACAGACAGAGGATCGGGCCACTTCGCATCGCGAAGTCCCGAAACGCGAAATTCCAAAAAGGATTTCGAGAAGGGCCTTTCCAGCATATTTCGTATTTCGGCAAATTGAAAGACAAAGAACTGAAAAAGACCGTAGCGCTTTAACCTTTAGGCATGTGGTCACATTAATTGGAGACTAAGGGCCAATTCAAGGCCGATAAACTCTCTTCGGCGTTTCGGCAATCAAAAGTTGGAGAGTTCAAAGGTCTCATCTAACGGAGTTCCGAAATCACTGCAAGAAAGCAACAGACCTGGTTTTATGCATGGGAGATAGATAAATACAAATTTTTCTTTCTGGTTTGTTCAATTTAAAAAAAAAAAAAACACGGCGACGTCTAGCAATTTAGGGTCTGATTCTTCTTGGAAAGAACTATGAGTTCTGTTCTCTTCGGATGAGATCCTTCTTGCAAGCACTAGAGTGTTGGGATCCAGTGGATCATGGATATGTGGAACCAGATCCAGCAGACCTGTCCTCCGTGACTAATCAGTAGAAAATTGCTCAAGCAACGCAGAGAAACAGAGAAAATAAAGCCAAGTTTTGGATTCAAAATTCTGTGGATGACTCAATTTTTTCAAAAATCACAGGCGCTGGTACTTCAAAATAGGCCTCGGACATCCTTAAATCTTCCTACCAAGGAAATGACAGGGTCAAAACAGTTAAACTACAGACCTTGAGGATGCAATTCGATACTCTAAGGATGACAAAGTCCGAAAATGTGGATTAGTTCATGACCAGAGTCATGGGCATTGTGAACCAGATCAGATTGACTGGTGAAACCATCACTAATAAACGCATTGTTGAGAAAATCATTAGAAGTTTACCAAAGAAATTCGAAATGGTTGTAACAAAAATCCTTGAATCCAAAGATCTGTCAAGTTTTTCAACAGATGAATTAATTGGTTCTCTGGTGACACATGAGACCAGACTGCATCTCACAGATGAGTTAATCTCCAATGCTTTCAAAACTCAATTCTCCTTCAACAGAGGTAGAGGCAGAGGAATAAGTAGAGGTCACCAAGGAAGAGGGAGCAATCACAGTAACCCTCACTCCAGTGGAGGTAACATACAACAATATCTGAATCAAAATTTCCAAGGTCAAAGACAACAACAACAAAATCAACATCAAAATTTCCAGCCTCAAAGAGGCAGAGGGAGAATATCAAATGAGAAATCAAGCATACAATCCTATTATTGCAAAAAGTATGGGCACTATGAATCTGAATGCAGGAAGAAGCAAGCAGATTAGCTCTCAGGAATAACACATGTGTCAAATCACATGGGAGAAACCTTAGGAGGTATGTTTTTCTCATGCCACAAGACTAAAGAACAACCTAAAGATCTCTGGTTGTTGGACAGTGGATGCAGCAATCACATGATAGGTAACAAAGATTTACTTTCATGCATTGATTCTTCAATATCATCTGATATTACACTTGGAAATGATTACTTAGTCACAGTTAAAGGAAAAGGAATTGTTCCTATTCTTACTAAACAAAATGTAAAGAAAGACATAAACAATGTCTATCATGTTCCAGATCTAAAACATAATTTGCTAAGTGTAGGATAGGTCATTGAACATGACTATAAGGTACTTTTTATGGGAGCATCTTGCAAAATATATGACAAAAACCCCAGTAGAAAATTGATTTCTAAAATCCATATGACTCTGAATAGGATGTTTCCCCTTACCCTCAGAACTACAAATCTGATTCAACCATATGCACAAAGTGAATCCACCCTGAATGAAACTATGGTTTGGCATACAATATTTGTGCATCTACCATTTAAGAGTCTAAGTCTTCTTCAGAAGAACTCCATGGTTAAAGGTCTTCCTACCTTTAAAGAGCAAATTCCCCCATGTGAGTCTTGCATACTTGGAAAACTTAAGAGAACTAGTTTTCCATAGTCTTCCAATCAAGCCAAACAACATCTTGAACTTGTTCACACTGACCTATGTGGACCAATGCAAACAGAGTCAATAGGTGGTAGCTTTTATTTTCTAACGTTTATTGATGATTTCAGCAGAAAAATATGGATCTATTTTCTCAGACACAAGTCTGAAACTTTTGCAAAATTCAAAGAATTCAAGGCAGAAGATGAAAAACAAAGTGGAAAATATATCAAAGCACTCAGGACAGATGGAGGAGGAGAATACAACTCCATAGAATTTGCAAATTTCTGCAAATCACAAGGCATTATCATGCAAACAACATCCAGGTATACTCCACAATAAAATGGAGTGGCTGAAAGGAAAAATCAGACAATAATGAATATGGCAAGAACACTTCTCAAAGAGAAAAGTTTGTCAAATAGGTTTTGGGCTGAAGCAGTAGCATGCTCAGCTTATCTCCTGAATAGATCTCCAACCACCAAACTAAAGCTAAAATTCCCTCAAGAAGCATGGAGTGGGACAAAGCTCAATGTTGCGCATCTAAGGACATTCAGATGCATAGCATACGCTCACATACCTTCCGAATTAAGGAAGAAACTTGATGACAGAAGTGAGAAATGTATTTTCACTGGATATAGTGAAACATCTAAAGCTTACAGGCTTTACAATCCAATCACCAAGAAACTAATTCTCAGCAGAGATGTAAAATTTCTAGAAAATCAATTCTGGAATGATTCAGAAAATCAACAAATGGACAGTCAAAATCCATTGCTGCCAAGTTCTGAAAATGCAGAAAATTCAAGACAACAACTACCTCAAACTATTCTTCCAAGATTGTAGGTACAAAGACAACCTGAAAATTATCATGATAACTCAACTTCAAGCAGAGATTCATTCTTTGAATCACACAATCAGAGAACTCAAATTTTGAGACAAATCCATCAGTAGTTGGATGACTTTGAACAACATAACCTTTTTGCTATAATGTCATGTCAACCTACATCTTTTAAGGAAGCAGTTAAGGAGCCATGAACCAAGAAATTGACTCCATTGATAAGAACAAGACATGGGATCTTGTTGATTTTCCAAGTCACAAGAAGAGTATTGGTGTCAAGTGGGTTTACAAAACTAAACTCAAT
>JZKD02S1741032.1:0-35812 GCA_000966675.3 Picea glauca | reverse complement strand
GTCTTTTTGTCCACCAGAAAACTGTATCTTGGAGTATCTCCAACACTACAGTTTTGGTTAATGAGGCATAGTGCAATTTTTGAAGAGGTCGATTTTCAAAAACATCGTTTTGAGAATTTGTGGGTAGTGTATTCACATGTTCCTTGGCCAAATAGACATTTGGGATATTAAGAAATTCTATTATGTCATTCGGTTTGGATTTTATGACCCCAGACCAAATTAACCACATGTCCCTGAATGGTTTGAAGAAGAGAGTTGAAACTCGTGATAAAACTCAAACTGGGATACAGATGGGTGAACCACCAGTTGCATTGGATACATAGCACTAAGTTTCAACTTGGGGGGGGGCGCCCATTGTCATTTTTTCCACAAGAAAACTGTATCTTGGAGTATCTCTAACATTAGGGTTTTGGTCAATGAGGCATAGTGCAATTTTTGAAGAGGAGGTTGATTTTCAATAACATTGTTTTGGCCATTTGTGGGTAGTGTAGTCACGTGGTCCTTGGCCAAATAGACATGTGGGAGCTTACAGAACTCCGTTATGCCTCTTGGTTTGGATTTTTTCCCCCCAGACCAAATTGGCCACATGTCCATGAATGACTTGAAGAGGCGAGTTGCAACTCGCAATAAAAATCAAACCGAGACTCGAACAGGTGAACCGTTAGTTTCATTGGATCTGGAGCACTGGGTTTCAACTAGGGGTGGCCCTCCACTGTCATTTTGTCTACCGAAAAACCGTATCTTGGAGTATCTCCGACACTAAGATTTTGGTCAATGAGGCATAGTGCAATTTTTGAAGAGGAGGTCTATTTTCAAGAACATAGTTTCAAGCATTTGTGGGTAGTGTAGTTGTGTGTTCCTTGGAAAAATAGACTTGTGGGAGCTTACAAAACTCTGTTATGCCTCTTGGTTTGGATTTTATGCCCCCAGATCAAATTGGCCACATGTCCTTGAATGACTTGAAGAGGTGAGTTGCAAATCGCGATAAAACTCAAACTGAGACTCGGATGAGAAAACTGTTAGTCGCATTGGATCCGAAGAACCGGGTTTCAACTACGGGGGGGGGCTTCATTGTCATTTTTTCCACTGGAAAACCATATCTTGGAGTATCACTGGCACTAGGGTTTTGGTCAATGAGACATGGTGCAATTTTTGAAGAGGAGGTCGATTTTTAAGAACATTGTTTCAAGCATTTGTGGGTAGTGTAGTCATGTGGTCCTTGGCCAAATTTATTTGTGGGATTTTATAGAACTCTGTCATGCCACTCGGTTTGGATTTTATGCCCCCAAACCAAATTGGCCATATGTCCCTGAATGGCTTGAAGAGGTGAGTTACAACTCATGATAAAAATCAAACACAAACTTGGATGGGAAAATTGTTAGTTACATTGGATCCAGAGCATCAAGTTTCAACTAGGGGGGGGGATCCACTGTCATTTTGTCCACCGGAAAACTGTATCTTGGAGTATCTCTGATACTAGGGTTTTGGTCAATGAGGCATAATGCAATTTTTGAAGAGGAGGTCAATATTCAAGAACAATGTGTCGGGAATTTTTGGATAGTGTAGTTGCATGGTTCTTGGCCAAATATACTTCTGGGAGCTTATGAAACTCCATTATCCCACTCGGTTTGGATTTTATGCCCCCAGACCAAATTGACCACATCTCCATGAATGAATTGAAGAGGCAAGTTGAAACTCATGATAAAACTCAAATCGAGACTCGGATGGGTGAACCGTCAGTTGCATTGGATATAGAACATCGGTTTTCAACTACAAGGACCCCTCCACTATCATTTTTTCCATTGGAAAACCATATCTTTGAGTATCTTTGACACTAGGGTTTTTGTCAATGAGGCATAGTGCAATTTTTGAAGAGGAGGTCAATTTTCAAGAACACTGTTTTGCGCATTTTTGGGTACTGTAGTTGGGTGGTCCTTGGCCAAATATAGTTGTGGGAGCTTACAAAACTCCATTATGTCGCTCGGTTTGGATTTTATGCTCCTGGACCAAATTGGCCACATGTCCTTGAATGGCCTGAAGAGGTGAGTTGCAACTCATGATAAAACTCAAATCGAGACTTGGATGGGAGAACCGTCAATTTCATTGGATCCGACGCACCAGGTTTTAGCTAGCGAGCCCCTCCACTATCATTTTTTCCATCGGAAAACCATATCTTGGAGTATCTCTGACACTAAGGTTTTTCTCAATGCTTATTACATACGTTTAGGCAAGGCATGTCAAGGCAAGGAAAGTGAAGTAAAGGCATGGAAAATGATAATGCAAGTGAAGGAAAGGCATGGCATGGAAAGTGATAAGTCAAGGCAAGTGAAGGAAAGGAAAGGAAAGGAAAGTGAAGGAAAGGCAAGGCAAGGCAAGGTAAGGAAAGCCAAGTGAAGGCAAGGAAAGTGAAGGAAAGGCAAGGCATGGAAAGTGAAGGCAAGGCAAGGAAAGGCAAGGCAAGGAAAGGCAAGACAAGGCAAGGAAAGGAAAGTGAAGGAAAGACATGCCAAGTGAAGGCAAGACATGGAAAGGAAAGCGAAGGAATGGCATGGAAAGTGAAAGCAAGGCATGGAAAGGAAAGTGAAGGAAAGGAAATACATGGAAAGTGAAGGAAAGTCAAATAAAGGAAAGGAAAGTGAAGGAAAGTCGTGGCAAGGAAGGTGAAGGCAAGGCAATGCATGGAAAGTGTATGCAAGGCAAGTGATCGGGATTATGTTTGGCAAGAAATGGGAGTGGAGACATAACAAAGAAATATACAGAGATATATTGGATATCCAATAATATAACATAAATGCATCAGAGATGCAACCATAAACACAGAGATACAGTAATGCACAATTTCTATTAATGAGCGAAAATGTACAAAGACTATAAAATTACAGAGTGAAAGACTCTCTATAATGGTGGCAGCTTATCTCTGAGAAGAGATGTGACGACTACTCACATTCGCAAGAAGATGATTTTACAATGAGGCTCAAAAGGCCTTTTTATCATAAATAAAATCCAAAACCCTAAGCACGGAAGATGAAAAACCAACAATTTTGTGGACCCTGTTTAGGGTAGTTTGGTGTATCAAGTTATCGGGGGCGTAACTTTGGCATACGATCTATATTTGGGGAACATGGTAGCTCGTTGGAAAGGTATCAATGAGGAGATTCATTTTGGGGGATCAATAAGAGCCTTTGGCTATCAATGAGAAGCTAGATCCCAAAAAACCTTCATTTAGGCCCTCAAAATGGCCTCAGAAGTTAAAAACTGCTAAAAATAGTAAATTACCAAAATTACCAGAAAAATGTTTTGAGCCAATTGGAAAAGGTGGGTGGCCACTAATATCCACCTGGATCAATCCTCCCTCCTTAAGAAGAAATGGTATCCATTTCATTGATTTCCTGAGGGAGAGAGAAAAGTGTTTGCCGAATCTGAATCTTGGTGAACTTCTTGCCTTGTTGGAGAAGTTGTGTTGCTTAGCTTGTTGAAGGCTGTCACGAACTTGTAGTCGGAAGGGTTGGACCTTTTTATCTAGTTTGGTTACATGAGATGACTGTGTACAAAAATAATAATTTTCCTTTATTGTAATCTTGTTGATATGCTTTTGTTGGATAGAAGGTGCTTGTACTGAGGCTGCAATGGTTGCAATGTCCTTTTGTGCACCCTTTGAACATATTGTGAAGAAGCTGAATTTTGTAGTATGAGATACTACCTTTCGAAACTGTTTAGGTGGGACAATAGTTGGAACTACCTCTGGTTTTTTGTACAGATGACCCCCCAAAGTAACAATGACACTGCAGGGTCGAGACTCATAAACAACATGGCGCTTCCACATATATGGTTGGCCCAAGAGAACATCACATACATCCAGTGGGGAAACATCACATAATACCTCATCCTTGAAAGGTTGGATGTTGTATGAGAATCGACACTACTAGCTGACACGCAGATCTCGTCCCTGGCGAAGCCACCCTATGTTGTATGGTTGCGAGTGTGGTATTGTCAACAATCCCAACTGTTTGACGGCCTCTTCTAAGATGAGTTTTTTTTGTCTTATGCTATCAACAATAAAATGCAGCGGGGTCCCCTTCACCCACATCTGTGAATGAAAAAGGCACTCCCCCTCTTCAAGATTTGTTGGTTCTTCCGGTATAATTGTTATGGTTGTGAAAATAACAATGGGGTTTGCTTCGATGATCTGTCTTCTATTAGTATTTTCTGAATCAGATTATAAATTAGGGTTTGGCTCCTTGTCTTTGATCTTGACCACCAACGACATTTTTGAGTGACATTCATCAGTTCTATGCCAGGGGATTTTGTGAAAATCTCACCATTTTCGGTGTCCTTCTTCGTCTTTCTCTGATGCTTCTTTTCCTGTGGCTTAAACTAGTTTTAGAGAGGTTGTTTGTTAGAGCCGTATTTATCATACTTTTGTTGTTGTAGATTTGCAAACCTGAAATCCCGCTTGTTCTGGTGCTTAAATTTCTTCTCAATTTTAACAGCATATCGATAAGCAGCATGGGGTGATGAGATGTCCAAAAAATCCATTTTAGTTTGGACGTATCTTTGTAGAGCCCCATAGTATTTCAGAACCATATTTTGCTCAAAGTCTTTGATACCTAGCTTGGTGCAAAAGGTATGGAGGGTATTAGTGAACTCTGAAAATTCTTGGCCCTTCTCTTTCTGTCGTGTGGTCCATCTCATGTACTAGTTCTCATAGTTGCCAATAGGGTAATAATGTTCCTTTACCACATCCACAAAAAAATCACAAGTGGGCTCGGCCCCATCTATTCCAGACTCCTCTATGTAAATTTTCTCCCAGTAAGTTTCCCACCAATGTTTGACATGGGGGAGATCCTTAAGGAGTGTGGAGGTGATCTTTTCCCTGTCGGAGAAATTATGAACAGAGAAATATATTTCTAGCAGATTTAACCATTTTTTTAGGGCATCTACATCTATCTGTCCTTCAAATATGGGAATATCAAAATTAACTTGTACCTTGAAAGGTGAGGTACTTCCAAAGTGGCCACTTGATGAATATGCACATGTTGTTATCGACAGGCGTTGAAGGATGTGGGCAAAATTCTCCATCATTTCATCCCTCTATTGCATGAGAGCTTGCTTAAGCAATGGATTAATAGAATCACCTGCTCCGTCATTTTTATTTTCTTCTTCCATGGACGGTTTCTTGGACACGCAAGAGATATTTTATTCAAGATATACAATATCAAGACACAACTTTCTATACTCGTACCTCGTCGGGGACATGCATTGAAAAACGATCAAGAGCAGCCTGCTCTGATACCACTGATCTATATTATTTTCAGCACAAAATGAGAGCGGAGATATAATAAATAAATATATAGAGATATCTCGGATATCCAATTATATAACAGAAATGTATCAAATATGCAACCATAAACATAGAGATACAATAATGCATAATTTCTATTAATGAGCGAAAAATGTACAAAGACTGTAAAATTATAGAGTGAAAGACTCGCTAGAATGGTGGTAGCTTATCTCTGAGAAGAGATGTGATGGCTACTCGCATTCGCAAGAAGATGATTTTACAATGAGGATCAAAAGAAATTTTTATCATAAATAAAATCCAAAACCCTAACCCCAGAATATGAAAAGCCAACAGTTTTGTTGACCCTGCTTTGGGTAGTTTGGTGTATCAACTTATCGGGGGCGTAACTTTGGCATACGATCTTTGTTTGGGGCGCACGATAGCTCATTTGAAAGGTATCATCGAGGAGATTCATTTTGGGGGATATATAAGAGACATTGGCCATCATTAAGAATATTGGTCCCGAAAAACCTTCTTTCAATACCTCAAAATGGCCTCGAAAGTTAATAACTGCTAAAAATAATAAATTATCAAAATTACCAAAAAACTATTTTAAGCTAGTTGGAAAAGGTTAGTGGCCACCGATATCCACCTAGATGAATTTTACCTCCTTGGGAAGAAATGGTCTCCATTGCATTGAGTTCTCAAGGGATAGGGAAAAGAGTTTGTTGAATCTGAATCTTGGTAAGTTGCTTGCCTTGCTAGAGAAGTTGTGTTGCTTAGCTTGTTGAAGGCCATCACGAACCTGTGGTTAGAAGGGTTGGACCTTTTTAACCCGTCTGGTTACATGAGATGAATGTGTGAAAAAATAATTATTTCCCTTTGTTGCAATGTTGTTGATCTACTTCTATTGGATAGAAGGTGCTTGTACCGAGGCTGCAGTGGTTGCAGTGTCCTTTTGTGCACCCTTTGAACAAATTGTGAAGAAGATAAATTTTGTAGTATGAGATACTACCTTGCGACACAATTTAGGTGGGACAATAGTTGGTGTTGTAGGAAAATCTCCCTACGGACAGGTAGATTTCCTCAAAGAGCTAGACCCTTAACTCTATGATCCGTCGGATCTTTTAATGACTTATGGTTGAGTTTAATTTTGCATGCATTAATTAACCATTTGAGAAAAATTAGTGAAGAATGAGGAAAGAAGAGGAATTATAACATCCATATACATATGTGCATATCTAAAATGAAATAAAAGACAGCAAACCATAACATGCAGATTGATAACGAAGTTCGGCACAACTTTTCCTACGTCTCCGAGCCTTTTCTCTGTGAGGGAGGCTTCTTTATTTCTGTTCGAAAGATCAATAGTACATCACTACAATTCAAAATGGCTACAAGACTGATCTGGTCATGTTTGCCCAGATATATAGAACCATGCATAAAAAATGGCACACAAAACGGACGTCCAGAACTCTCAGAAATGGTCCAACAACGTCTCCTCCTCAACAGCTTCTCTGCCTCAAACTGGATTTGGCTTGGCTTCTCCTAAGCATAACTCTTCTCTGAATGCCCTCAAATATGTCCCAATGCCTCAATCAAGCCTTGGTTATATAGCTGGAAAAGTTGGTTTCTCATCTCCAACTTCCTCCACGAATTTAGGATCCAAAACTGCCCAATAACTCCCAAAAATGGATAAAAACCATTAACAATGGGTTAATTACATTAAAAATTCAAAAGTGGCTATAAAACCCACTTTATAACTATATAATATAGTTATATAGGCATAAGCCCCCTTTGGCCCAACGCGTGCTCCCTTAAACGGTCATATGGTCTCCATACAATAGGACCGCAGGTTTAAACCGTTGCCAACCAACTCAAGCCCCTTCTGCACTCGACTCCTGGTCGCATAGAAAACGGTTATATGACTGTTGGCTTATCAGTCCTAACCAACTCCCGCGCGTGCATAGATTGGACACAGGCATATACTATATGGCGTGCGACCAAGGGCTGGGGCTAAGCCCTGGCCCAGTCGCAGCCCAACCATAAAAGCATTCCAATTCAAATACATATCGGAACATATATATAACAAGGAATAAAGTGTGGTCTAGCGGTCGAGCGGACTTTGTTAAGCCGTAGTGCGGTGGGGAGGTATGGGGGGTGAACCCCATGGCCTCCAGAATATTTTAACAAAACATTCAACCAATGCCTGGGTGCCACGTGGTAGCCCATGATTGGGCCACGTGGCACCCAATCATTTGACCAGAAAACTGCCACGTGTCAGTCGCCCATTGGTCCACATCACTTGCCACGTCGACTTTCGTACATATAGTCACCTGCCAAGTCATCTATGCCATGTCATCATATGATCGCCACATCATCTGACACGTAGACTGCTGATGTCATCCCATGCCACATGTCACCCTTGCAGTGGTGACATGTGTCACCTCCGAATTGGTCCAACCGTACGCCCAAAAAGCCAAATCTGCCTGACACATGTCACTACCCGAGGCTTCCATGTGTCTTGTATGGACCTGCCATGTGTCTCTGTATGGACCTACCACGTCAGCATATGGACATGCCACGTCAGTGTCCGTACGAACTGTACGGACTACACAGTCAACATTGTTTTTTGCCTGTTTTCCTCATCGGACAAAATGCAATATCTCCTTCATACAGACTCCGTTTGACAAAGTAAATATACCACTGGAATCAAGAAGATGAGACGGACGCAATGGTGTTGGTTTCATCAGATTCTGAGCACTTTCATTTTTGAGCATTTTTCAAGCCCTGTCAGGCTTCTGAATCCGATTTCGGATCACTCTAATATAGAAAGTGCTTAACATGGACACTGACTTCCTTTTATATATATACAAACTAATGCATGAGGAGGAAGGAGAATAGAAGTACCTTTTTATCGATGTTTGTCCCTGCACGCTCTGAGTTGAGCTCCAATATTTCGCTCCTCGATGAGCCCTGTAGACAAACAAAGTACGACCACTTCCTACTCTATTGATATTAGCTTGAAAACAGATCTATCTATCAATGATAAGTTCACGTAAGATCAGACACAAGCTAGAAAGAAATAGGTCAATCATGTCATATTAATGAGAACAACGACAAGAGAACTTACAATTGTAGATGCGAATGCGACAGCTTCGTCAAGTCCCTTTTGTCTAACCCTTTCTCAAAAGAGCCATGACCTGGATGAAAGCAGCTTCACTGATCACTATCCTTTAGTTCACTGTGTGTTTCCTATGAGATCATAGGTTTCATGCTAGTAATTCTTACCCCTTTTTACCATCACAGAGCCTGCTTATATAGGTTAAGAGAGGCTTAACCTCTTGAGGTATCTTTAGGGTAGATTGAGTAATTCCCTCTTTAGATCAGGGATCTTCTGATTGAACCAAGAATTTGAATGCAACTTCCTTCCAAACTTGAAATATCCTCCCCTTATTCTCCTCAACGGGCCAACCACTGCCCAAATTAGACAGCGCTCCCTCAAAAAGAGCATCAGGGTGATATAACGCTCCCTAGGAGGCTCAAGGGGAGCACCAGTGCTCCAAAGATGGATAGAGATCCTTTAGAGAGGTGGTTTGTTGTTATAACGCTCCCTAAGACCTTGTAGGGGAGCACCAACTCTCCTAAGGGTGATGTAGAGGAGCACTCTCCTTCAAAACCCTAGTTTAAGAGCTCCTTTTAGGTGGTAAGAGTTCCTTGACTTCAGTTAATCATTATCCCTCCTCCAAATCAAGTGTCTGATGTATTCCAAGTGTCTCCTTGGTGTCGTCATCATGGAAGTATGATTTTCTTGATGTTTGCGACACTTGTGAATGACATGCGACACTTGGAATAGTTGAGAGGACCATGCGACACTTACGACACTTATCGAAGCGAGCAATATTGAGGTGTAATAGATTTCCCCCCAAAGTATGAAGTTAGAAGATGCAAAACGATAACTGAAATGATTTGTAGATGTTCAAGCAAGGGTATAGACTCGGAGAACCTGACGGAAGCTGCACAAAAACATCCAATAAATATCATGGCATATTTCAAAACCCAAGGCAGGCATACCTATGCTTGGGTGATCAAGACTTTGCAAGATATGGCCGCCATAAAATACACTGCGGATCCATAATTGTATTGATGAAAAGTTATAGCCACCGAGGATAAAATGTGGATCTATACTCTGATGACCTAGATTGATCGTAGCCACGAAGAATACACAGTGGATCTACGAGATGACAAGACATAGCCACGACCAATACAAAGTGGATCTATTTAACAGTGTATGCATCATTTGTCCAAGAGAAACTCCTTTGCAACCTGGGCAAAGTAAATATCAAAGTGATCACTCAACCCAGGGTCTTCTTACCGATCCCGATGTGGTACGAATCTAGCCATGTGAATAGATTTCCTGACGTCGAACATGGCAGAAACCATTTGATTACCGTTCAATGGTGTGAACCGTTAACAAGTGCGAGGGAGGTCACCATTAATGTCAATGATTCCCAAGGTACCCTAGTACATTCCAACGAATTTGAATGGATGAGCTGGAGTCGAACATCCTTGGAATCATCCGATCAAAGGTCAATGATGTAAATCTACCGTCGAACGTGACGAGGCCTGCCATTGAGGCATGCAGGACCCAAAGTAATAACTGGTTTCTAAGCCTGATTCCTGGATAATGCATTGAGGTCGACATGAATAGGCTCGTTGAAGGAGGGCCTTGATGTATCCCCCATCAACGACATGAAATGGACATAGAGATGTAATTGGTAGATCAAATGAACATGGACTGACATGGGTTTTGAGACAAGATATTTGGGATGGATGAATCTAGAGGTGGATACTTCCCTTGAACACTGAGGCACAACAACAAAAACATGACATGGACCAACACTTGATGATGCAGTGTATGTTGTGACTTATGTCAGGTGACCCAAAGGAGTGAAAGAAACTCAAAGGATTGGCTCAATGCAGAGGTTCAACGGATTATAATGCGTACAACTAACAAAGTTCTGTGTTCAAGGGTGACTCTAAGAATTACTTGGTGATGTTCTCAATAGACTGCTTGGCTTGCTTCTTTCAAATTTTTCCCCCATCCATATAGATGAGTACCTCTTTTTGATTTAATGAGCTCGAGGAGGATAACACATGCTCGATATAACTCACCTTTGGTAAGTTCCTCTTCCTTTGTTTAACGAATTGGAAGAAGTAAGGGTTCAATCCCATATGGGTCTGTCAATGTGTGTTTTAGCGAGTCCAAAGACATAAAACTCGAAGGTTTTTCAGGATTATAGAGTTTTGGAAAAACACTTAAAAGAGAACTCTCTCAGTTCATTTTTCGTACAGTAGTCTAACGAGACCGAAAAAGAGATAAACTATCGCTTGAAAGACACCCTTTTGAACCTTTTAACGAGTGTGAAAGGAAGCAAGGTCACTCGACAATCTTTTCATATTTAGAGAGTCTAAAAAGAGTTTAAAGATGACTCCAGGGGGTTCCTTTTTCGTGTGTCCATGCGGGTCCGAAAAAGAGCTAAAAGTCTACCCGGTGCGTTCTCATATTTTTAAGCTTGAGAACGAACCAAGACTATGCTCATGAGTACGACAAGGTAAATAATCGATCAGAACTGCCAGGAAACCTGCGATGTCAAAACTACAACCCAGAGGTTTAGTGAAGCCATTATATTGTTAGAGAAACCCATAACTGACTATACCTTACAAAAAATGGAAATTTATAAATAGTAATACAATGAAAATTCCATTTACCATTTCATTTTGCATAAGGAGTTGTAGCAGTGGAGATTCTCACTTTGGAGGTGGATCTTGTTTTGCTTGATACCGAAGCTACGGTTGACCATTTCTCTCGCCGTTTGGACCAGGTATATATTCATCTCTCTTTATTTCAATTACATGGTTTAATATTCATTTTCATAGTAGTATTTAATTTAAAAAATGAAGCCCTAATTTGCCCCAAAAAGATCAAATCGGCCTCTATTAAAAATGATGGAAAAATGATGGAAAAAAGGCATTCTTTTTGCAAAGCATTTTAGAAGGTTATAGCCAAGATGCCAATTCCTTAATACCTAAGTGGATGGGTCATTTTTGTTAAAGAAGTCGTAAGAAATTCTCACATATGCCCACGCAGCCATAAGGGAAATCATTTTCATTTAAAAATGTTTTATTGTCGTGTGATGGATATTGAATGGAAAAGAGAGGGCGTGATGATTGTAAAGAGGGCATGGTCTTTTTAAACAATGTGGGCATTAGATTCCATGTTTTTAAATTGTCTTAAGAAATTGCCGAAATTGCCAAAATATTGAAATAATGAAATTCTTTTATTTTATTGTTTTGTAGGTGATTTCGGTGACCATGATCGAGTGGAAAGAACGAGAGCATGAGATTGATGACTTGGCTGCCTTGCGGAGTCCTTGCACGTGGGCCGCATTGAGAGCTTGTGGCTTACTAAAATTCTTCAAATTGCAAAAAATGAAGAAGGAGATTTTGTTGCTTGAGCACATGATCGGCTTATGGGATGTCGCATAGCAAGCATTCTGGATTGGCACATAGCTTCTAACCATCGAGTTGGAAGACGTGTATTTTTTGACTGGCCTATTGAAAAGAGGGGTTCCCATATCTTTTTCTGGGCAGAGGGCGCTACCTGAGAAAGAGAGCGTGTATCTGGCACGTCACTGCATCCCAGGAGAAAGACTGGTAGGGGGTAGAATCCCTATCAAGGATATCCGAGAGCTACCCCTCCGGTCCATTTTGTTTTCCATCACGAGCGTAACGGGTAGTACTAGAACGCATCTGGTGTCAAGATCGCAGGTGGCTTATGGCGTACAGTGCTTGGAACCAAAATTGTTCAACTGGAGTGCAGGGTTCCTTCGAAATGTGAAGGAACAGGTTTCGCGATGCAGGATGGGACATAAATAGTTTGGTTACATCTCTTTTCTGGTTTCATTTTTCTTAGAGCACATCCCACAGATGTAGCCTCAGATAGCACTGGCGATGTGACCAGTGGATGAACCACAGATGGAGAGGTGGACTAGTCTGTCTCCGAGTCTAGTAGTGGAGTCAGAGTTTCGTTTCACCGGCGATATCTTTGCTTGGCTGAGACAGAAGTATCTCTGGATAGAAGACTTCCCATATGCTGAGGTGGATTTCCGCGGGAGCATGGATTTGATTCTACCCATGGGGGAAGATTGGGATGTGTCAGGTAAGAGACTGAGCAACACCTTGTCTAGTTTTTTTTTTTTTTTTTAAGTTTTTAATGTATATATATTTTTTTGGGTATATAGAAGAGTTTTTAAAATATGTTTTGTTTTCAACATGCAGACAAGGGAGAAGTGCGCCTGGCCGATATACTGATACCAGGATGTCGTGGGGGCGCTTCGGTTGTAGTAGATCCGGGAATACCTGTAATAGGTCTCCGGGAGGTTGAAAGAAACCTCCAAGGCCTCACAATGGGCATTCCTCCTCTACGGAGGGGAGAAGTGCATTTACATCTGCAGAGGCACACTGTGGGAGTGCTAGAGAATGTCAATTCTTTACTAAGATGCATAGTGCGCGCAGTGATATGTTACTCGCAACACAATGTAGTGCAGGGAGATTAGAGTCTCTCTGGTGATCGTATTTTTGTACGCCTTATCAGGCGATGTTGTATGGGTGTAAAGACCCAACATTTTTATCTTATACATACTTTTGGTGTAATCAAAACATTTCAATCACGCTATATATATATATACAGTTCTGAGTTTTTACAGTGCCAAATGATTTGTACATGATGATGTCAATGATGTGTTTTAATTTACATGTGATGTACAATTTTTCTTTCCTTACATTTTATATATGGGAAAGATACCGATCCATGATGTAATTAGCTAACGAATCCGAAACACTATTGAGTTCTCTTGGAATGTTTCTATATTCAATGTAATTAAACATTCATTCAAGACGGATAACTTGCAGGTGGAGACGTAGCACGATAGAATTACAGATAGCGTAGATACGGTTGAGTTGATAGACCACGAGTTGGGAGTCTAAGTAAACAATGATACGAGAGATACCTAGGGAGGAGGCTTGGGTCAAAATTCTGATGACAGCGTGATATTCTGCCATGTTATTGGTCGCTGGTCCTAAGAAAATACCTCCTAAACTCACCACCTCGTCAAATTGGTAAATGACCCATGCTGTCGAAGAAATGTTTCGGGTATGTTGACTAGCGCCATTCGTAAACCCGAAAAATATAGGAAAGGAAGACATCATTTGCGCATGAAAACACAAGCATATTCATGAGTGGCAAAGGTAAAGACTCAAGCATGCGAAAGAAATAGACACACCAAACTAAAATACAATAATGTACAAAGTACGAATGCTAGGTGATCTAGGCATAGTACTTTTTAAGGTAAATCCCGTTCTGGGGCTCTCCTAGGGAAATTCCATCATAATCTACTAACTCGTAGGCGCCTCTGTGTAGAACATGTTTCACGATGTAATGGCCATGCCACAGAGGTTCTAACTTACCTGTCCTCAATTTTTCATGAGCTTGGTCATAGACGAGGACTAAGTCTCCTTCTGTAAAAGTCCGAGGATGGACGGATTTGTCGTATTGATTTTTAATATGTTTCTGATGTGCCTCATTAATGAGAGCAGCATCACGATGTGTTTCGTCCATCTTGGATAGATATAAGAAACGTTATTCTTCGGAAGAAGTATGGGGTAGGAGTTCTACTTTAAGTTTGAGAGATGGATCTCACACTCGATTGGTAAAATGGCTTTGATGCCATACACCAACTAGAAAGGAGTAAATCCAGTTGCGATTTTCACGGAAGTACGGTAAGCCCAGAGAGCAGAAAAAAGTTGTAGATGCCACGATGTCTTGTTTTCCCCTACCATGCATTGAATCATGGTTTTTAGGACTTTGTTGATGGCCTCAAATTGTCCGTTGGCCTGAGGATAGTAAGGGGATGAGTTTACATGGAGAAAACCCAATTTGACATGCAATTCACTCATCATCTGGTTCTTGAAGTGTGCACCGTGATCAGTGACAATGGAGCGTGGTACACCAAAATGAGTTATGATATGGTTGAAAAAAAACAGAGCTGTGGTATGACCATCGTTCATAAAGGTAGGCATAGCCTCAACCCATTTGGTAAAGTAGTCGATGACGATGATTATATAACCGTGCCCCCTGGTTGAGGTAGGCTTACATTGCATGAAATCAATACCCCACTTGGCGAAGGGATCGATGGTGATGATGGGGTGCAGCGTAGTAGGGTGGGTGCATGCCTTCTTGTTAAAGACTTAGCAGGGTGGGCATTTTTTGACTGCCTCAATACAATCTTTGAAAATCAAGGGCCAAAAGTAGTCGGCACGTAGGATTTTTTGGGTTGTGTCCATCCCAGAAAGGTGACCGCCACAGGTGCCAAGGTGACAATCGTTCAAAACACGTTGAGCCTCCTCGTGAATCAGAAATCATTGAAGGATAGTGTCAATACCACAGCGATACAAGGTGTCACCGGTGATAAGATAACGACGAGAATGGTGGTGAATACATCGACGCTCTTCACGGGAAATGTTAGGCTCAAAATGTTAGGTTTGGAGGTAAAGGAGGATGTCTCCATACCAAGGATCAGAGGTGTTGATGAGGAAAAGAGATTCATTGGGGAGAGAATCTCTAGGTTCGATGTCTTCATTGGCATGAGGGAGAGCACAGATAAGCTCTGCAAACACTAGGGACTTTTTGGCTTCAGACTTCGTAAATTCACGATCGAATTCCTAAAGGATGACGATCCATTTAGAATATTTTCCCCCAAGTACTTGACGTGTCAAGATGTGGTACATGGGGTTGGAGTCCGCAATCACCATGGTGGTGTGTAATAAGATGTAATGGCGAAATCTCTGGATAGCGATGACGGCTGCCAGAGCCAGTTTCTCTACATGTGAATATCAGAGTTCGGGTCCAGATAGACTCTTGCTCAGATAATAGATCACATGTTCCTCACTGTTGGGGTCCTCCTGAACTAACACCATCGCAATAGTGGAAGTGGAAGTGGCCAAGTAAAGGATGTAGTCCTTTGTATACTCCGGAGGGTGCAACAAAGGTGCGTGGGTCAAGGTGTGCTTGAGAGCATCAAATGACCATTGAGCGGTGTCATCCCAGATGAAAGGGGTGTTCTTCTACAGTAACCGCATAAATCCTTTATTTATCTCGGCGTAGTTGCAAATGAAACGACGAAGGAAGTTTTCTTTGCCTTGCAAACTTTGGAGTTGGGTTAAATTGGTAGGTGGGGTTAAGGCTAGAATGGCCTTAATCTTTAAGGGGTCCACCCTAATCCCATCTTTAGAGACAATGAAATCGATGAGGCGACCAGATTCTACAACAAAAATACACTTATGTGGGTTCAAGTGAATATGGTAGAACTGACATCGAAGAAAAATAGCCCGTAAGTGATCAACATGATCGGATTGATTGGATGAGTGGGCAGGTAAGTCGTCGAGGTAAGGCTCTGCGATATGCTTGATATCGTGGAAAGCGTACGACATGGCCCACTGGACAGTAGCACCAAAATTTTTGAGACCAAAAGGTAGCTTTCGATAGGCGAAAGTTCCCCATGGCCAAATAAAGTATGTCTTATGTTGATCAGCAGGTAAGATTTCAATCTGGTTATACCTAGAGAAGCCATCCATGAAAGAGAAGATTACGCTCCCAGTGCAATTATCAATGATTTGGTCGATGAAGGGCATAGGGTAGTTTTCCTTTGGACAAGATTTGTTGAGATCCCAATAGTCAACACAAACATGGATGGTCCCTTATTTTTTGGCAATCGAAACAAGGTTGGAGACCCATTCTGTCAAAGGGACAAGATAGATAAAGCCAGATTTTAGAAGTTTCTCAACTTCTGCCTTTATAGCTATGATTTTCTTGGGATGAACTGGGTGAAGATTTTTTCGAACAGGTTTCGCACTAGGGTAAGTCTTGATTTCATGTACGACAATTGAAGGGTCGATCCCTAGCATTTCCTCGTAGCTCCATGCGAAGACATCACAAAATTCTTTAAACAAAGCGACGTAAGAGACCACTTCTTCGGGTGTGAAATTAGCACCAAGGTTAATGTTTTCCATGACAACTTCTTTGATCGAAATATCAATAACGATCATAGTAGAGATGTTACCCATGTTCTCCTCAGAAAGAGTATCTTGTGTGAGGATGGGAGATTGCGGAGCATCGGTAACATCGGGAGGGAAGACAGAGTGTATGTCTTGGTGAATTTCTTCCAAAGGCAGAAGAAAAGAGGATCGATGATGCTTATCATCCCAAGGTAGATCGTCGATACTAAGCACTTCCATAATAGATTCGTTAGAGGGAAAAAATTGGGAAATGTAATTGATGGCAGACGATAGGGAATCCAACCATGAGGGCACCGAGTAGGCATCAGGTGCCAATAAATGTGGGTTGTTCGGAGAGGGAGAGGCAGATTGAATAGCTACGTATGCGGCCTCGGCTAGGCTAAGTGGCATAGTGTCACCGAGCACATCGAATTCCAGAGGACTAGGTACAATCCAAGGATCAAATGATTCCAAGGATTGATAAGGCATAGTTGAGATCATATTGACGGTGGAAATATGATGCACGGTAGGTGGAAGCAGTGTAGGGAAGGTACCCATGAGGCTAGAATCTTTCAATAAGCCAACATGCTTTCATACGTAACTGGGTGGTCTCCCAAAAAAGGAATGTTGTTGGTGACAAGGATGCGAGCGTTGGGTGTACATAAATCGAGTTGATTGATAGTGACAATTTTTCCTTGATGGGGGAATTGTACACATCGAAACACTGACGAGGCGACGACAGTCATAGCGTAGAACCAAATTCTTCTAAGTAGTAGGTTGTAATCGAGGGGGGTATCAACCACCTCGACATCAACGGTAACAGTCTTGCCACCCAACTGAACAGCTAAGGATTGTAACAGTCTGTGAGGATGAAAACCTCATCCATCGAAAGCACGTAACATCGTAGGGGATTTGTTAATGGCAAGTGATTTTAAGCCTTTCCAACAAGCTAAATACATGACACAAGTAGAGGCTCCCTCATCCAAGATAGTTCGGTGGATTTTTTGACTGTGAACAACAACATCGATTTGAAAATCTAGTTGGTGGGAGAGTCATGGTTGATGATCATTCAGATTAAACGTGAGGTTATTAGATGACTCAGGGTTGAAAGAACCAATGGTAGCTAAGAGTGTTCTACGTTGGTTGGGACAGTGTTGTAGAACTTCCAAAGCAGACATAGCACACGATGCTTCAGCCAAATATTCAACAATGTTGTAGTTTTGGGCGGCCCATGAACTAGGATTGAAGGTATATTTTTGGATAGTGCTCTTAGGAGGGCGTAAGATGGAATTAAATGAAGGTTTCTCAATCTGAAGTGGCTCGGATGGAGGGCTGGCAGACGGAGGACTAATGGAAGATGGTAACGGGTCCGCTACGGAACCATTAGTAGTCTTCGGCTTATCAGGTTTAACTGGCATGTCATATGTCACAGTGCGAGTGGTCAGATTAATCCCGTTAAACATGTAAATGTGGGCACTCGTCGAGGCCTCATCATGGGATTGGTTGGAACTGCCCCCTGCAGTGGGGGTTTGAGAAACCAAAGATTGTTGTTGTGGAAAAGGCTGAGTAAGCACAGTGGGTTGCGAATTTCCCTTGAAAATCTTGGCCACTTCATCACTATGTGGACAGTCTCGGGTGTAGTGATCATCACCACAAATGAGACATGGGAATTTTGGATTTCATTGTGGTTGTTTTCCGGCAGCAGGGGTTTGTGGTTGATTTTTTGGTTGTTCGTTGTTATTGTTTTTCTTTGGTTTATTTATTTCTTTCTTCTTGCCCCCAAGTTGTTCTGAAGGGGTCGATTGGATTGCATTCACCTTAGAGACCTAAGTTTGAGGGGGGGTAGGAGAGGGTGCAGTCGGGCTGGGAGCAGTCGTCGAAGCAAACCGCTGAGTTGTTCTAGTCGACTGGGAAGTAGATTGGGTTTTGACGGAGCCAATAACTCCATCCACATGTGAGGCAGACGATGGTTTGGATGGATCATTAGTGGCACGGGTAGCATTCTGTATCAACTCATAAAGAGTACCAGACTGCGAATAAACCAATTCTAAGTATTGAGCCCGAGCAATAGCTTCTTCCTCGGTGACTACACCACCCATGGAAACATCATGAGCGATCTGGGGTAATAGTGATTTGGTGAACCATTCCGCTAATAATTGTTCAAGAATGACCACTTTTATTAGCCTTCGTCATCGTCTCCATTCATGAATATGATCGGAGATATGTATGGAGGTTGTCTGACGAAGGGAGGTTAATAGTTCAGTACCCGTCTCGTATCAAATGGGTAGTTGGAAGTGTGTGAGGAAGGACATGGCGAGGGAGCTGAAATTGTGAAAAGAGGCATGTGGTAGTTCAATATACCATTTTTCTACGGAACCCATAAGCATTCGTTGAAAAATATGCAAATGTATAGAATCGTCCATGAGGGATTTGGATGAACACCACAAATGGAAAGTCATCACATGGTTTTTTGGGTCTTCTCTAGACTTTCCGTCGAATTTTCAGATATCGGAAGGAAGTTTAGCTGGGATAGCTGGCCAAACCGGAGAAAGAAAAATGGGATCATTCATTAACCGAGACAAGTTTGGAAGGTCTAGGGTTGCTAGAAAAGGTAGTTGTCGGTTAACTTGTGGGTAATACTGGTGTGGCATGGGGACACCAGTAGGGCCATACACTGGGTTATGTGGATAATTGTAACTAGTGGGCCCTCTTGTGTAAGGTTGGTGTTGACCAGGGTACATAGGATTTGAGGTTTTTTGAGAAACATGTGTGAGCGGAGGATAACCGGATGGGTTTTGAAGATTATAAGTTGGATTTGGCGTTTGTCCGTAAGGGGGTTGTTGTGGAGCTTGAGAATTGTGTCCTGCCGAGAACTGTGGGTTCCCTGGAAAAGTGATATTCTATGGGTTAGGTGTGGCAGACACATTTTTTCCATACGGTTGATGGTAGGCTCCGGATTGAGGTTGCCCCCCAGCATGAGGGTGCCCCCCAAATGAAATTTTTCCTTCGGTGGAAGGATGCCCCCTAGCTTGAGGTAGAGTTCTTGGAATTTGAGAACCAGACATAAATGACTGATTGGTACCACTGAATGGATTAAGACCACCAAGGCCAGTCCCTCCGAGTTGTTGGATAGGTATCGAACTTCCCAGCGTAACTTGGGTAGTAGTGTTAGTGGTAAAATTTAGCACTTTGTACCCAAAAGGGAGTGATGATGTAGGTCTTGGTGTTACTGGTGTGCCAATTGCAGCTTGGCTAACCACCGCATTACCGGTGGGAATAGTCGAAATATAAGGGACCATTGTGGAATGGGCCGTCTGGAGAGGAAAAGTATACCTTGGACCAACGGATGATGTGTTCGGACCAACGGATGGTGTGGACATAAAAATGGTGGTACCGGTAAAATGGTTTAGGGGTACAGTGTAGGTAATAGGCGCGTCGACACCTATTCTTGCTCCATAAAGATCCCGCACCATGTGCGGTGGACTTCGAACAATATTTGCGGTCCAAAAAGGGTCTTCGGCTAAAGGTTTTGGATGAGACCCAGTTGGAATGTCAGAAGGATTGACGACGACAAATTCACCAAGTGAATTCAGTTAGAGGACACGTCGTTCATATCCCTCCGGAATGCGGAAAGCTTCCGGAGACTCTGAAACAATTCGAAAATTCTCTAAAGGAGTGGGAACTTCTTCTTGGGAAGTTGTAGTGTCTTAAACCTCGCTCTATTGAGGATATTCCTCCATAGAATGAGGGGGTAAAGGGGTATTCTCTTCCATATTTTCTAGAGGAAGTCCCTGTAGCCTCTGCGAACTGCATGGAGGGTCGATGTTGGCGAAAAAGAGTCGGTGAAAAAGATCTATGGCCAACTACCGAAAAGAAACAACATATGCTAATAGAATCTAAGAATCACAACCAAGCAAATAGGGCCTTCTCTCAATGACCGTACTAGTTGTTGATGAAATCCAATGTCGCGTGATCAAGTCAATAAGGGGTGGGGATATGGTGGAACAGTTACAATGGCGACCTATTTAACGGACTTATGCCTTGGTGCAAGTTTCCACGTAGTAATTGTGGATTTACCCTCCAAGGAGCCCGAGTGAGTTTGACCAATGTCTGCTCTAGGTACAGTGATACTTCCCTTCACTGTCACCTTGTGTAAGACCCTAAATATTATGGCCACTAAGGTTACCAATTCACAGTCAGCCCCTGGGCGGGTACAATCGATAGTCCGATCCGAACGTATGGGCAGGGTATCTAGCCCGAAATCAACTTGAAAGGCTTCCACGCAGTAATTGTGGATTTACCTTTAAGTTATCCCCATAATATGATTTGACCACTACAATCAATCAAACCACAGAAAGATAATCTCCATAGCTCTCCTGAATGCGACCTCGTGCGTAACCCCTGTGTGAGAGGGGGATCCCAGGTAGACTTATACGAAAATTGGATTTGACTCTCCCTAACTTAGGATGCTAATGTTTGTTATGGAAACTTTGGAGAGTTATGCTCATAGCCTAATCCAAAGTACTAAGCCTAGTCTACTGTTGGTGGAGGATCCTAGAAAAGAAAATGTTCTAAATAGTTTTTAATTAGCGTTTATTTTATAGTTGTTCTTTACTCAAAAAGGGGTGCATGGAAGTGAAACGGATGGAATTGTGACTCAGTCCCAAAAAATGCATCAAAGATGATAAGCATTCATTTCTTTTCGATGAACATCTATCTGAGGGAGAGAAAAAGAGTTCTTTTCACTAACAAGCACTAATAAGGAATGTCCTCAAACAAATTTTCTTCAACCAAATCCGATGTGGTGCTAAAACCTTTTGAAATACCTTCTAATATGCAAAATCAATCATGAAGATGTCTCTTTATTGTTTGTATACGAATAACGATTAATTTGAAACAACACTTGTCTTGCTAATTATCTTTTTGGATCAATGAAAATCAAACCAACACAAGCAGGTTTCGTACAAGCAATACACCCTCTCGTTGTGATCAAAACAAGAAGTGAAAGAAAAGAAAAAATCGAAGAAAAATAAATAACTTCACACCAAAATAAAAGTCGAAGAATAATGACCTTAACTACAACCAAATGAAAAGATTTGTAGGCTTTTGATGTCCTTCACCAGAGTTTCTCGCTCAGTCAAAAAGGGAGAGAACAAAAAATGCATTGGTTTTGAACTTCCAATCAGCAGAAAAACTCAACAACAATGAAGAAAGATACAAAATCTAATTAGCAAGGTGTTTTTCCTTCAAAAATAAAGATGTCAAAGTTGAATGGGAAGAATCATTGACTCACAGAGAGGCTCAGCAAGTGAAACACAGAGGTAAAACCCTGAAAAGAGCAATTTTGGAAAGTTTTTGGACAAAAGAGGGTTGGCGCTCTGTTGTAAAGGGAAAGGAGTGTTATAACGCTCTGTGTAAGGAACTAAGGGAGTGCTTGTGCTCTGTTAATACAATCATAGGGGCGCCAGGTTCAAAAAGCTCCTAAAAGTGTCAGAAAATCCAAAAATTACAGTCCAGTCTCGTCAATCAAGCTGAGTGTGATGGGGTAGGGAGTCAATCAGCTCATGAAATTAATCAAAAAGGGGTGACCTAGGTTTGAGAACAATCAAGGTGTGAAACAAGGTCTATTGAGGAGAAATCAAAACAAAAAGTTTCGATTTGAGGACTCCCCAGTGGAGTTGCCAGTTTCTGTTGTAGGAAAATCTCCCTGCGGACAGGGAGATTGCCTCAAAGAGATATACCCTTAAATCTAAGACAGAAAGTTCTTAACGTGGACACTGACTTCCTTTCATATCTATACAAACTAATGCATGAGGAGGAAGGAGAACAAAAGTACCTTTTTATCGACATTTGTCCCTGCACGCTCTGATTTGAGCTCCAATATTTCACTCCTCGATGAGCCCTGTAGACAAAAAAAGTACGACCACTTCCTACTCTATTGATATTATCTTGAAAACAGATCTATTTATCAACGATAAGTTCACGTAAGATCAGACACAAAATAGAAAGAACCAGGCCAAGCGTGTCATATTAATGAGAACAACGACAATAGAACTTACAATCGTAGATGCGAATGCGACAGCTTCGTCAAGTCCCCTTTGTCTAACCCTTGCTCAAAATATCCACGACCTAGATGATAGGAGCTTCACTGATCACTCTCCTTTAGTTCATTGTGTGTTTCCTATGAGATCATAGGTTTCATGCTAGCAATTGTTCCCCCCTTTTTACCATCATAGAGCCTGCTTATATAGGTTAAGAGAGGCTTAACCTCTTGAGGTATCTTTAGGGTAGGTTGAGGAATTCCCTCCTTAGATCAAGGGTCTTCTGATTGAACCAAGAATTCGAATGCAACTGCCTTCCAAACTTGAAAGATCCTCCCCTTATTCTCCTCAACGGGCCAACCACTGCCAAGATTAGACAACGCTCCCTCAAAAAGAGCATCAGGGTGTTATAACGCTCCCTAGGAGGCTCAAGGGGAGTGTCAGTGCTCCAGAGATGGATAGAGCCCCTTCAAAGAGGGGGTTTGTTGTTATAACACTCCCTAATACCTTGTAGGGGAGTGTCAGTGCTCCTAAGGGTGACGTAGAGGAGCGCTCTCCTTCAAAACCCTAGTTTAAGAGCTCCTTTCAGGTGGTAAGAGTTCCTTGACTTCAGTTAATCATTCTCCCTCCTCCAAATCAAGTGTCTGAGGTATTCCAAGTGTCTCCTTGGTGTCGTCATCATGGAAATATTATTTTCTTGATGTTTGCGACACTTGTGAATGACATGCGACACTTGGAATAGTTGAGAGGAACATGCGACACTTACAACACTTATCGAAGCGAGCAATATTGAGGTGTAACAGTTGGAACTACCTCTGATATTATGTAGATATGACCCCCCAAAGTAACAATGACACTAAGAGGTCAAGATTCATAAACAACATGGCGCTTCCACAGATATGGCTGTCCCAAGAGAACATCACATACATCCAGTGGGGAAACATCACATAATACCTCATCCTTGAAGGGTTGTATTTTGTATGACAATCGACACTGTTGGCTGACACAAAGATCTCGTCCATGGCGAAGCCACCTGATGTTGTATGGTTGCGGGTGTGGTGTTTTTGACAATCCCAATTGTTTGAAGGCCTTTGTGTAATGTCCATTTCCAAATAGGAGCTCTAGAAAAGGAGGTTTAATGGTATAAACCACCCTGCTAGACTATAGCTCGAGCCAAATATGGATAAATAGGGTTACTAGAGGTCACTCTAGTCACAGGAGTTATATTCAGAAAGTGACTTTGAGCTAACAAGGGTTAACAACACTTTTAAGTCATTATGAGCTAAAAGTAGAAGTTGGCAGTGAATTAGGGTTTCATCAGTGATTTAGGGTTTCAGCATGATTTAGAGTTTTGGAAAGCTATAAAGGAAGGGTAAGCAACCTAATTCATAATTATGCAAATTATGACTTGTAATTGAGGAGAAGAGGTGCGTCTGAGGAGAGATAGTTCAATGTATTCTAGGAGGAAGACACCAGTTGGTTGATTTCGGTGTTGAAAGACACACCCTAGTCAATGGGAAGATCATTCAGGTCTTCCATCATTCTTCATTGATTTCGCAGTGCTCCCATATTCCAGGTATTATCTTTTAGTTGCTTATTTGTATTCCAGCTAAGATCCTTTTGTCTTTTGATATAGCCGAGTGTTGTTATTTTATTCAGTCGTAGTTGCTTAGTTTTTAGCTAAGATACTTTGTATGTTGATCTAGTCGAGTATTGTCAGTTATTCAGGCGCATTCAGCCATTTTGTAATCCACAGAGATATCATAATACAAACTTGTAGTCCTTTGTCATGTTTATTATTTGTATGATCATTTATATGATGTAAACCTTTGATCCTACACACACATTAGCATCGTTTCCTAGACTAGCCAAGTCAAGAACATTACAGTGGTACCAGAGCTTTTAGAACTGTCAGCCTGTGACTAAAGACAATGAGTGCAGCAGAATACCCAGAGGTCTGTGAACACGTAGGTGATGAATATGTCACTTAAAACAGGCATCAGGAACGAAGGCATATGCTTGATTTTCCCCCTTTTCCTCCTAGCTCAGGGGAAGAGGAAGAGGAATACAAAGAAGAAGAGAGAAGGGCAGAGCATGAGGCTGAGTGCGAGGCAGAGAGGATGCTAGGAGACAGATATGAGCGACCAGAGGGAAGTGGTAGCAGACAGCATGGACAGTGAGGAGGAGGAGTAGGACAGTGGATCCACTAGTTCAGAAGAGAAGTCAGCATAAGCAAAGGAGAATCTTCCCCATAGACCATCGACACTGGCACGAGACCATCCTCTAGTAGTCCCACAACTGCCAGAGAAGGATAACAAGAGGAAACCAACAAAGGGAGGAGTCATTGTGACCCTTTCTGGTGTTCCCAGGTATGATACCCTCCCTATCAGAGGGATTATTCAGGGGCAACGAGAAATCTCCCTGATAGATGGTGGGGCCACCCACAACTTCATTGACACTTCACTAGTATCAAGACGGGCACTTCAGACAGAGGATTTTGTGGGGTTTGATGTTGCGGTAGCAGATGGCCACACAGTGGAGTGTCTAGATAGAATTCCAAACTTAGAGATGAAGTTAGACAACTACACAGTGAGAGACACATTTTATGTGGTTGACCTATCAGACACAGATGTGGTGTTAAGAGTTCAGTGGATGATTACCTTGGGAAAAATCACTACCAACTACCAAACATTGGAAATGGGATTCAGAGATCAGGATGGGAAGAAGGTTGTTCTAAGAGGCATGTCAACAGGAGCACCTAGGACAGTTTTATCCAAGAGGATGGAGAGGATATTCAGACATGGGGAGGTAGCATATGCCGTAGAATGTTTGATCACTACTCAGAAGGATTCAAAATATTGACAACAATACCACACAGAGATCAAGAATTTATTGGGATGACATCAGCAGGTCTTTAAGGCAATCCCACCAGGGAGACCACCTGACAGGGGGTTTGATCACACCATTGAGTTAGAGGAGGGGGCCAAACCTATGATCACCCCCCCCCTATCATCATCCTAGGAGGTTCAAGGATGAGATAGAGAAGGTAATCAAGGAATTGTTGGCAATGGGACACATCAGACTGAGCAACAGCTCATTTGTTTATTCAGTTGTCTTAGTTCTGAAGAAGGATGGCACCATGAGGATGTGCATTGATTACCGAGCCTTGAACAAGAAAACCATAAAAAATCGGTACCCTATCCCATGCATTGATGAATTGATGGATGAATTGCATGGGGTAGTTTTCTTCTCAAAAATTGATCTACGCTCTGGATATCACCAGATTAGCGTCCGAGAGCAGGACATAGAAAAGATGACATTTCGATGTCATTTTGGACACTTCAAGTTCCTGGTTATGACATTTGGGCTAATCAATGCA
Organism: Picea glauca; assembly: GCA_000966675.3. NCBI lineage: Eukaryota > Viridiplantae > Streptophyta > Pinopsida > Pinales > Pinaceae > Picea > Picea glauca. Next base: position 9,996 of record JZKD02S1741032.1, on the reverse strand, counting down.
TCCGCTACATTCCAGTCTTGCATGAACCATATATTCAGGGATCAATTAAGGAAATCAGTATTCGTTTTCTTCGACAACATCTTGATCTATAGCCATTAATGGCAAGAGCATCTGAAGCACCTGGATGAGGTAGTGAGCATCATGGAGGCACAGTCATTATATGCCAAAGAGTCCAAGTGCGAGTTCGGTATGACAAAGCTTATTTACTTAGGCCATATCATCAGTGCACAATGGGTACAGGTGCACCAAGAGAAGATCAGGGCCATTCTGGATTGGTCGACACCCAAGAACGTGACAGAATTGAGGAGCTTCTTCGGGTTGTGCAACTATTACAAGTGGTTCATCCAGGGTTTTTCTTAGCTTGGAGCACCGGTGATAGATCTTACCAAGCATGGGGCCTTCATATGGACCGAGAAATCATAGGAATCCTTTGATCACATGAAAGAAGTCATGGGCACTTGTCCAGTGTTGGCACTACTAGACTTCACCCTGCCATTTGTACTAGAGTGTGACGCATCTGGTGAAGGGATCGGTGTAGTTTTGATGCAGGGAGGAAACCCCATTGTATTTGAGAGTCGGAAGCTTAGTCAACCTAAGAGGTTGTACTCCATTTATGACAAGGAAATGTTGGAAATCATGCATGCCTTGACCAAGTTCAAACAATATTTGGTGGGCAGCAAATTCATGGTCAAGACCGATCACAACAGTTTGAAGTATTTCCTTGAGCAGAAGGACCTCCATGAGCGCCAAAAAAAATGGGTGATGAAGGTATAGGCATTCGACTTTTACATAGAGTATGTCAAGGGGAAGAAGAACATTGTGGCCGATGCACTATCGAGGAGACCTGCAGCATGTTCTTTGATGGAGATTTCAGTAGATTGGAAATCCCACTTGTTAGTGGAATATTCCAAGAACAAGTTCGCTTGTGAGGTGATGGATGGGTAGATACAGGATGACTGGTACAGGGTCATTGACGATGTCATATTTTAAAAGGATAGAGTTTACTTGGTGCCATATTCAGGGCTTAAGAAGAAAATCCTCACCGTGGTTCATGATTCACCTCTAGCAGGCCATCAGGGGTTTTTCAAAACCTACAAACAGATGAGAGAGAGGTTCTCATGTAAGGGCCTCAAACAAGACATTATGAGACATTTCAGTGAGTGTGTGACTTTCCAGCAGAACAAGTTAGAGCATGCTCTTCCAGCATAGCTATTTCATCCACTCCCCATTACAGTGCAGAATTGGGAGAGTATATCTATGGACTTCCTCACCGGTCTACCCAACGTCCAGGGTAAGGACTGTATCTATGTAGTGGTCGAGGTCGACAGATTGACCAAGTTTTCTCACTTCTACGCCATAACGAAAAAGTACAACGCAGTTCAGGTAGCCAAGATTTTCTTCAGGGAGGTCTTCAGACTTCATGGGTTGCCGAAGAACATCGTCAGTGACAAGGACAGTCGGTTCATGGGGACATTTTGGAGAGAGTTGTTTCGGTTGGTTGGGACAGATTTGACACCTGGCACCAGCAATCACCCTTAGACAGATGGGCAGACCGAGATTGTCAACAAGTGGTTTGAAGGGTATTTGAGGAACTATGTATGAGGACAACAGAGAACGTGGGTAAAGTGGTTACATTTAGGGGAACATTTCTACAACACCACCTTCCACATGTCCATTGGTATGACACCCGTCCGAGCATTGTATGGATATGATGCTCCCACTTTGGTAGACTTGGTCTTCGGGGAGAGCAGAGCTCCCAATGCCAAGGATTGGATCATAGAGAGTCAGGAGATTCTCAAATTGTTAAAAGAGAACCTACAGACGACGCAAAACCAACAAAAGATAAGCGAGGACAGGCACAGGATAGAGCACAACTTTGAGGTTGGAGATTTGGTTTTCTTGAGAATCCAACCCTACAGAAAGTCATCTCTAAAGAAGAGTGGAGCCAATAAGATCAAGTCTATATTTTATGGTCCTTACAGGATCATGCACCAAGTAGGCGAGGTTGCTTACGAGCTAGAGCTTCCAGAGGGGAGAAAGATTCATAACGCATTCCACGTGTCTTGCCTAAAAAAGGCAGTGGGACAATTCATTAACATATCAGAGGAGCTTCCCCCGTTGGATGAGGAGGGACAGTTGGAGTTAGTTCCAGAGGAGGTTTTGGAGTTCCGGGAGTGGAAACTAAGGAGCAGGGTCATCAGAGAGTTTTTGATCAGATGGAGAGGGATTCCAGTAAAGGATGCTACTTGGGAGAGTGAGCAGGTGTTGTAGCACTCTAGACTGGTATTGCTTGAGGACAAGTAATTTTGCGAAGGGAGGACTATAATGTCCCTTTCCAAATAGGAGCTCCAGAAAAGGAGGCTTAATGGTCTAAACCACCCCGCCAGACTATAGCCAGGGCCAAAGAGGGGTAAATAGGGTTACTAGAGGTCACTCTAGTCACAGGTGTTATATTCAAAAAGTGACATTGAGCTAACAAGGGTTAATAACGCTTTTAATTCATTATGAGCTAAAACTAGAAGTCAACAGTGAATTAGGGTTTCAACACTGATTTAGGGTTTCAACATGATTTAGGGTTTTGGAAAGCTATAAAGGAAGGGTCAAGGACCTAATTCATCATTATGCAGATTATGAATTGTCATTGAGGAGAAGAGGCGCATCTCAGGAGAGATAGTTCAGTGTATTCCAGAAGGAAGACACCAGTTGGTTGATTTCGGTGTTAAAATACACACCCTAGTCACTCAAAAGATCATCCAGGTCTTCCATCATTCTTCATTGATTCCACCGTGCTCCCATATTCTGGGTATTATCTTTTATTTGCTTATTTGTATTCCGGCTAAGATCCTTTTGTCTTTTGATCTAGCCGAGTGTTGTTATTTTATTCAGCTGCAGTTGCTTATTTTGCGGCTAAGATCCTTTGTATGTTGATCTAGTCAAGTATTGTCAGTTATTCAACCGCATTCGGCCATTTTGTAATCCACAGAGATATCATAATACAAACTTGCAGTCCTTTATCGTGTTTATTATTTGTATGATCATTTATATTCTGTAAACCTTTGATCCTACACACACATTAGCAACGTTTCCCAGACTAGCCAAGTCATAAACATTACACTTTGCGGAGATGAGGTTCTTTTGGCTTCCACTATCAACAATAAAATGTAGCGAGGTCCCCTTCACCCATAATTGTGAATGAAAAATGCACTCCCCCTCTTCAAGATCTGTTGGTTCTTCTAGTTCAATTGTTGCAGTCGTGACAATAGCAGTGGGGTATGCGTCGATGATCTGTCTTCTATCAATATTTTCTGAATCAAATTCTAAATCAGGGTTCATCTCCTTGTCTTTGATATCATCCACCAATGACTGTTTTGAGTGACATTCATCGGTGTTGTGCCAAGGGATTTTCTGGAAATCGCACCATTTTTTGGTGTCCTTCGCCTTTCCGTGACCCTTATTTTCCTATGGATTAAATTGGTTTTTGAGAGGCTATTTGTTAGGGACATATTTATCATACTTTTGTTGTTGTAGATTTTCAAACCCGAAATCCCTCTTGTTCTGGTGCTAAATTTCTTCTCGATTTTAACAACATATCGATAAGCAACACCAAGTGATGAGATGTCCAGAAAATCCATTTCAGTTTTTTTGTATATGTGTAGAGCCCTACGGTATTTCAGAACCAAATGTCCCTCGAAGTCTTTGATACCCAAATTGGTACACAATATATGGAAGTTATTGGTGAACTCCAAAACTTCTTGGCCCCTCTCTTTCTGCAATGTGGTACATCTCATGTACTGGACCTCATAGTTGCCAACAGGGTAATAGTGTTCCTTTACCGCATCCACAAAAAAATCCCAAGTGGGATTGGCCCCATATATTCTAGACTTCTCTGTGGAACTTTTCTCCCAGTAATTTTCCCACCAATGTTTGACTTGGGGGAGAGCCTTAAGGAGTGCAAAGGTGATCTTTTCCTTGTCGCGGAAATTACGAACAGAGAAATAACCTTCTAGTAGATTTAACCATTTTTCTAGGGCATGTGCATCTATCTATCCTTCAAAAACGGGAATATAAAAATTAACTTGTACCTTGAAAGGAGAGGTACATCCAAAGTGGTCACTTGATGAATACGCGCCTGTTGTTATTGACAGACGTTGAAGGATGTGGGAAAAATTCTCCATCATTTCGTCCCTCTGTCGCATGAGAGTTTGCTCATGCAATAGATTAATAGAATCATTTACTTTGTCGGGAAGGCTGGTTTGAGTTTGGCACTTAGTTCCTATCACCTTATTTATGCAGAAGACATGAAAAAAATGATGGAGATTAGAAGGACTGGGCAAAGCCAACTGATAGGCCACCTGTCCCACGCACTTGAGAATTGTATAAGGACCATAAAATTTGGCTGTCAGTTTCTGACAATGTTCAACCTTGAGTGAAGTTTGATTATAAGGTTTCGGTCGAAGAAATACCTAGTCTCCTTCAACTAATTGACATTCTGAGCGACCTGGATCGACTTGTTGCTTCATGCGATTCTGAACCATGACGAAATTATCTTTGAGGGAATAGAGAATAACCTCTCGAACTGTAAGTGTTTAGTCAAATTCCTAGACCTTCGAGACACCTAGCATGTAGGAGAGAACGAAAGGTGGATTTTGTCAATATACTTCTTCAAAAGGAGTCATGCGAGCAGTTATATGGTAAGAAGTGTTGTACCACCATTAAGCTAATGGTAACCATTGAGCCCATTGATTTTTCATTTCAAAGGCAAAAAACCTCAAATAAGTCTCCAAAAACTTGTTGACAACTTCAGTTTGACCATCAGTCTGGGGATGATAGGGCAGTGCTGAGATGCAATTGGGTGCCCTGTAGCCTGAACAATTCTTGACAAAAATTGTTGGTGAAAGTGGGATCTCGATCTGAAACAATAGAATGAGGCATGCCATGAAGGTTTATGTGGTAAATGGGTGTTGAAGAGAACATAAATGAGCATACTTGGAAAGAAGATCAATGACCACCATGATGACTGACTTATTGCCTAATTTAGGTAATCCCACAATAAAATCCATAGATATGTTTCTCCAAATAGCAGGTGGAATCGAAAGTGGTTGGAGTGTGCTAGGATCTTTGATTGTTTCACTATTGTTTCATTAAAAAACATTAGATTCTGCCATAAAACTGTGAACATCATTTTTCATACCATCCCAGAAAAAAGAACGTTTGACCTAGTGATAGGTTTTGGTAAACCCTGAGTGCCCAACTGTGGGTGTAGCATGAAGCTCAAAAAACACTATGGATTTGAGTTGTGACTATTTACTTAAATACAAAGACCTTTTCAAAGAACCTCATCATTGTATCAAGAATACCCTAGGGAAAATGGATAATTGGCTTGCAATTGTTGGATCAAATGCGAATTTTTAGGATCTTGTAGCCATTCCCAATGAACAACTTGGAGCCAATATGGTACAATGAAGGAGATTGAGAAAAAGGACCCTTCATATTGATATTTTCAAGAAAGAGTGTCAACAACCACATTTTCTTTTCCTTTCTTGTAAATGATCTCATAATCATATCCAAAGAGCTTAGTTACCCATTTTTGTTTCTCTAGGAGGAATGTAATTTCTCCAGAAAATGCTTGAGGATTTGATGATCTGTCTTAATTTGAAAGTGTTTCCCCAAGAGATAAGGGCGCCAAAGATCTAGTACATGCAGAATAGCCAACATTTCCTTTTCATAGATTGATTGGCCCAAATGGTGTTCTGAAAATTGTTTGTTGGTAAAGGCCAAAGGTATTCCTTCTTTCATAAGGACTACTCCAATTGCTCTCTCAGAAGCATCACATTCCAGGAAAAAGGTCTTTGTTAAATTAGGAAGGGCCAAGACTGGAGTAGTACACATAGCCTCCTTCAAGGCTTGAAAGGCCTGATCAGCTATGGGAGTCCAAGTGAAATAATTCTTTTTAAGGAGAGCAGTGAGAGGCATCACAATCTTTCCATAATTTTGAACAAACTTGCGATAATATCCTGTTAAACCCATAAAAATACACAAGATTTTGATAGTCTTGGGGTGATTCCAATCCTGCATTGCTTCAATCTTCTTAGAATCCACCATGACACCAACCTTTCCAACAATATGACCCAAGTAATCAACTTCTGAGGCGCCAAAGGGACATTTAGAGTGTTTGAGGAAAATTTGGTGTTGAGAGAGTAGATGGAGAACTTGATCCACATGGGCAATATGGGATTGCCAAATTTTACTATAGATGAGAATATCATCAAAGAAAACTAAGACAAAATGATGGAGAAAATGATGGAAGACATGATTCATGAGGCTTTGGAAGGTGGAGGGGGCATTACACAGACCAAAGGGCATGGCCAAGAACTCATAGTGACCCTTATGAGTTCGAAAGTAAATCTTGGGGATGTCAGCGTCTTGCATACATATTTGGTGGTAGCCAGAACACAGATCAAGTTTAGTGAAGTACTAATCACCACTCAACTCATCCAAGAGATCGTCAATGATAGGAATGGGAAAATTTTCCTTTATGGTGAGTTTATTAAGGGCATGAAAGTTAGGACACTTGCGCCAAGTACCTTCTTTCTTGAGTACCATGACCACAGCAAAAGAATAATGGATGGTCCTGGGGCAAATAACACCCGATTGGAGCAATTCTTTCACTATTTCCTCAATTTCATTCGTTTGGGAAAAGAGATGACGATAAGGGAGAAGATTGGGAGGAAGACTTCCAGGAACAAGGGGGATTGAATGATCATGAACACCACGAGAAGGAGGAAGTCCCCGAGGAGTGGAAAAAACAACTTGATGTTTGGAGAGGATATCTTGGAGTTGAGGATGCACAAAGGGTGTCTCAACTGCTTGAATATAATGGAGTTGAGCAATAATACCAGAGTGACATTTCTTGAGGATATTTTCCATGCGATGAGAACTGATGATGTCAGGAGAACCAACTGTGATACCTTGGAATTGATATCTTTGTCCCTCCTGTGTGAATTGCATGGTTAATTCCTTAAAATCCATAACATAGGGACCCAAAGTGCGTAACCATTCAACACCTAGCACAATGTCACAACTGCCCATTTTAATGGGAAACATATGGGATTTCAAGTGGTAATTTCCAATTTGAAGACATACATTTTCACAACGCCCACCACATTTCATGGACCCACCATTGGCTATCATGATTTGAAAATTATTGATAGCACGAATATATCAATTGGTTTCTTGGGCAATGTAACGATGAATAAAATTGTGGGTGCTACCACTGTCAACAAGCATGATGACCTTCCTATGCTTAATATAGCCAATGAGCTTGAGGGTTTGTGGAGTAGAGAAGCCAGTGAGGGCATGCAAGGAAATGAGTGGGTCAACTTCATGTGGGTCAGCAGGATCCTAAGTAGCATCAGGAAGGGAGGGCTCTTCAAAAAGGGGAATTGTCACATATTCTTCAAGAACATCTTCGAAAATGGCCATAAAAAATTTTTGTTCCTTACACTTGTGCTCCGAAAAATATTTTTCATCACAATTATAGCAAAGACCCTTTAGTTGGCGTTCAACTATTTCAGCCCTAGTTAATTTCTGGACCTTGAGGGAAGTTATAGGGGGGTTAGGATTAGTGGGTCGAGGGCGAGGAACAAAAGAGGGTTTTTTGTTATGGGAAAAAACAACTTTTTGGGCCTCTTTGGCACGTTCAGTAGCTTCCAACCAAGTTTGAGGGCAAGCCATGAGAACCTAGGATCAGATTTCATCCTTTAGGCCACTAATAAAGCATTCATGAAAGAACACATCTGACATGCCCTCGGTTCAAAAGGCCAAATGCTCAAAAGTAGTTATAAAGTCTTCCACTATGCTTGACTGTTTCAACTTGGTCAAATGATCGAGATAGTGGGTATCAGTGTCAAAGCGATCATAGAGATCTGAAACAAATTGGGTCCATGCAATATACACGTGACGTAATTTTTTACGCCATTTCCACCATTACCATCGTTCAGGATCTAGATAGAGGACAACATAGCGAAGTTTGGCCAACTCATCAGTAATACCATGCAGAGAAAAATAATGCTCCATTTGAGTGACCCAACCCGTGGGATCAAAGCCATCAAATTTATTGACCTCAATGTGGGGAAGACGTGGATCACGATGAAAGGAGTTGGATTGAAAATGAAGAGAATGAGAGGAATCAACATCTGGTTGGTCCGAGGAGGAAGGATCCGGAGTGTGGTTCAACAACTGGTTGACAACAAACTAAAGGGTGTTAAATTGGTTCATGAATTTGGCATCCAGGGTGTCAAATTGGTGTTGGACTTGGGTTTCGAATTGTGCAAGGAAGGAATTGGTAGAGCCAATCTTAGATGTCGCATGTTGGATGGATTCTTGGGCTTGATTGATGGAAGCTTGCAGGGCTTGGTTAAGAGTGGTGGCCATTTGGAGAGGGGGAGTGCGGATAAGGGAAATTGGGTGGGTGGGACCACAGAAAAGGACTTATAAGTGACAGGTACCACGATGATCAGAGCGAGAAGGGAAATATAATAGAATAGGCGGAAAAATAGGGAAGCTAATGTTGTAGTGATGAAATTCCCAAATGCTTAACAGGAATAAATGTGTAGTAATTTCGCAACCAGAATGCAGAAGACACAGTTGCATGGAAATAGATCTTTATTGTTCTGTTTTTGTTTTCGTCCCAAGGGGTAGGGTATTCGGGGTTTCTACAGACAAGGGTTTTCCATGTGCTATAATTGTTTGATATACGTGTGGGGTCCAATAATAGTACTTGACCCAATATCTCAAGGCACCAACTAAGGAGGCTAGAACGTTCCCTTAGTCGTACTACTCAACTACCCAGGTACTAGAGAGTATCTTTCCGAGTGTTGTTCTCGGTGGCACTATAGCAGTCATGCAATAAATTGATTTATTTATAAAGGGCTTCAAGAGATGTCGATCTGTATACAAGTGTTGTCTTATGCACTACCACTCGAAGGGGCAACAACATGGGTTACAAGGATGGCCAACAGATGTGAGCTTGAGTACCATTTGTATTTCATGCATGTATTACTCCCCAACCACAGGTTTGTGCATGTAACGAGAGATCTTTGTAGCTTTAAGAAGACATAATACGTCTCTACCCTGAAGAAAAAAAAATCACAATTTTCTGCCGAGGAAAGTGTTATGATACCACTTGTAAGGTACCAGGTCTATTATATTAGCAGAAAGAGAAATAATGCATAAAATAACACTAAGATAGCAACAAAATATGAAGATATTGCAAAGATAACAACGAAACAACAAATTATATGAAACAACAACACCATAATTATATCTTTATTGATAGGAAACGACGTTCACTTGCCTCTTTTAGGGGGAATCCTCCAACAGAGTAGAGATCTATTACAATAATTCTTCAAGACAAAACTTCTCATACCCTCTACTCCTATTTATACCAAATCTATCTATCGAAAATAACAATTTAGAGGAAGATCCTTCTAGAAGTAGAAGCTTCTATTAGGTCTTCTTACATTTGACTTGTTCCTCCTTATTGCTAGGCCTTATTAATATTAACCTTTATTACATGGAAATATATTATTCTACCCACTTGAGGGGTTAGGTATGTTAGGTCCCTAACAATGCATGACCCTGTAGGTGGAAGCTCAACAACATAGAGCTTATAGAGTTGAAAACGAGCCTTATGGAATTGACAGAGTTGACAACATAGAGCTTATGGAGATGACAGTGGGCAGTTGTTTGACACTTTACATACATAACATTAAAAAAACAAAAAAAACAAAAGGAGAATTTAAGTGCGACAAACTGAGAATGATAGGAAGTAATGCTAGATTTATTTCTAGCATTACTTAATATCACGAAAAATTATTAGCGAATGTATACCTTAAACTAAATTTTCAGTGGAAAATGTGGAATTGTGCCTCCGGAAGAGGCCAAATAAGACATCCAAGTTCAAACTTACCATAAAAATTAAAATACTCTTGGAAA
>JZKD02S1741031.1:653375-665824 GCA_000966675.3 Picea glauca | reverse complement strand
TATATATATATATATATATATATATATATATATATGCAACATCCAAAAACCTCTAATCTATTAACCCTAGATTAGAACTCAATTGTAGTTCCTTGATCGAAATTGATCCAGATTATTTTCAGCACGAAATGAGATCGGAGTTATAATAAAGAAATGCACAGAGATATCACATATATTCAATAATATAACATAAATGTATCATAGATGAAACCATAAAAACAGATATACAATAATACACGATTTCTATTAATGAAAGAAATGTACAGAGACTATAAAAATACAGAGTGAAAGACTTGCTAGAATGGTGGCAGCTTATCTCTAAGAAGAGATGTGATGGCTACTCGCATTCACAAGAAGATGATTATAATGAGGTTCTAAAGACCTTTTTACAATAAACAAGAATTCCAAAAGTCCTAGACATCCAAAAACCTAACCCTAGGAGATGAAGCATCGAAAGTCATGTGGGCCCCGTTTGGGTAAGTTAGTACATCAACTTCCCGGGTCGTAACTTTTGCATACGATCTCCGTTTTAGGCGTATGATAGCTCATTGAAAAGGTATCGTTGAGGAGATTCATTTTGGGGGCTCAATCATGCCTTCGATTATCATTGAGAACATTGATCTCGAAAAACCTTCATTTGGGCCCTCAAAATGGCCCCGTAAGTTAAAAACTGCTAAAAATAGTAAATTGCCAAATTTGCCAGAAAATTGTTTTGAGCCAGTCGGAAAAGGTGGGTGGCCACCGACATCCACCTGGATCAGAAATTATATTATCATGGACCACAAAACCGTGTGCCATAAAATCGCCAATGACAAAAACCATACCGAGAAAATCTGCTCGATAAAAATCTCCGGTCTAGTACAAACATGTCTAGTCTAGTACAAACCATTGCATACCTCAAATTGCGAACCACACTAGCATACAAAACATGGGATATGTCCTCTTCCTCTTTCTGTGTCTTCGGAAACTGATCTGTGGATAAATTTATACCTATAGGGATAGAGACCTTGACATATTGAACCTCTATAATATTGACTCCACATATTTTCTCTTATTCAATCAACGTTTCATGTTTTCCTGATCTCTTTTAATTTCCATGCCAAAATAAAATTTGTAGCACCAAGATCTTTCATGTCAAACTTAGAGGACAACTGAGTTTTCACATCCTGAATAATTTTCTTGTCATTTCCTATCAACAATATATCATCCACATACAAGATCAAATAAATAAGATGACCAAATACTAATTTAAAATACACATAGTGATTGGAGTTGCTCCTTGTGAATCCAAGTCCCAATATATAAGTACCAAATTTTTGATACCACATCCTTGGTGATTGCCATATAAGGAATTTTTTAGCTTGCATACCAATTCTTTATTTCTCTTCACTACAAATCCTTTTGGTTGCTTCATGTAGATTTCTTCTTCCAGATCCCCATGTAGGAATGTTGTCTTCACATCCATATGTTCTACTTCAAAATCAAACACAACAATAATACATAAAATAAATCTAATAGAATTTAACTTGGTAATAGGAGAAAAAAATTCACCAAAGTCAATTCCCTCTACCTAAGAATAACCTTTTGCTACTAACTGATCTTTGTATTTCTCCACTTTTCCCTCTGCGTTCAACTTCTTATCAAACACCCATTTGTTGCCAATGGGATTTCTTATAGTTGGAAACTACACTAGATCCCAAGCCTCATTCTTGTCTAAGGATGCCATTTCTTCCACCATGGACGTTTTTGAGAGTTTTCTCTCCTCTGAATGCAGTGCCTCCCTAACAATTCTAGGATCATAATTAGTAACAAAAAATCAAAATTTGAACAAAAATAAGGTGGATTATACCTTTCCAGTTGCCATCTTTCTTGAACCAATCTCCTCAATACTGGAGTATGAGGCTCTTCTTCTTCTTATTCTCATTCTTTTGTAAAGTCTGATTCATTAACCTTCAATTCAAACTCTATTTTCTTTGGTTCTTCCTCCCTTGGTAGGACTTCTTGTTTGAAAACATCTTTGACTTATTTAAATACCACATCTTGAATATAAAATACCTTCTTAATTTTTGGGTTCCAAAGCTTATAATCTTTTAGACCATCATTCTAGCCAATAAAGATACACTTTTCAATCTTTTTATCCAACTTACTCTTGTTTTCCTTTGGAAAGTGTACATAAACATTCCAACCAAAAACCTTGAGATGTGTAAGAGAGGGTTTCTTACCAGTCCATACCTCATGTGGAGTGATGTCATCTAATGCTGATGAGGGTGATCAATTTACCAGGTAAAATGTAGTGTCCACTACCTCTACCCAGAATTTCGATCCCAACCCGACACAATTGAGCATGATCCTTGCTCTTTCCATCATCATCCCGTTCATCCTTTCTGCAACTTCATTATGCTGAGGCATGTATGGAGTAGTCTTCTTCCTTTATATACCACATTTCTTACATAATTCCTCACATTCATTTTCATATAATTCTCCACCATTATCCGTCCTTAACACCTCAATTTTCTTCTCTGTTTGATTTCAACAAGAGCCTTAAAATCTTTAAATTTGTCAAAGACTTTATATTTCTTCCCGAGGAAATAAATCCATGTATTGGTCAAGAAGTCATCTATAAATGAGGCATAGTCCACAGATTTACCTAATGATGGAATCATCATAGGTCCAAACACATCACTTTGCACCAACTGTAAAATTCCTTCTGCCCTCATAACACTAGAGGAGACTCTTACCCGATTCTGGTTCCCATACAAGAAATGTTCACATAAATAAAAATCCAGAGAGAAATTGGACATACCTTTACCGTGTTATACTCGAAGGCCCTTCTCTTTGATATGCTTCATCTTTGATGCCACAACACGATATTTTCTCTAGAGACTGTAGGAGTTTTTTCTTCTTCAACTCCAATCTTAGGAACAATGGAACTATTTCACTCGTCACTAATAGTGGTTCCCAATAGCTTATACATAGTTCCAATCTGAGATCCCTTCAAAAATAAGATTGCTCTTAGACAATCCCGGGATGTGCAGAACACGAAGGAGTGTTCTAATCCTGCCATCCATGAGATTCAACTTAACCTTTCCTCGTCCTACGATTTTCGCTATCAAGTCATCTCATAGAAAAACATCCCCCTCGACATACCTTTCATACTCGCAAAATCACTCCATGTGAGGAGTCATATGAAAGTGTTAGTGCTAGAAGTTGTCCCTAGACTTTTTTAGGAACAAGCCTAGCACATCTTATTTCAAAAGTTTAAAAGCAAAAGAATTTTAAGAGTTGGGAGGATCACACTCTTGATCTTAAAGGGGATTAAAGGATAAGTTGTCAAGAACTCTTCTCTATGTGCAACAGATCAGGTAAACAAAACCACTAGTTGAGCCAAGTGAGAGTACGGTATGTGTTTAAGAAGAAGAAGTGCAACAAGACTGATAATCATAAAAGAACAATCTGTTCTTTGATATAATTAACCAGTATAAGAACAAATCTCAAAATTAGAAATCCTTTCTAAACCAGGTTTAAAGGATCTTAAACACACATCTGGTGAAGATTGAACTATAAAAATAGATAAACCCTATCAGCACATACATACAACCATATAATCATATAATAGTAATAATGTGTTCAAGATGGAGAATTATAAATGATAAACAAAAGAGAATAATACACACCAACTAATGACTTCATTAACCACTGAAATCTTTACACAGATAAGGTTGATCCAAACACTTGTATAAGATAAAATCTTTAAGGCAAACATGGATCCAACCCTTTATTCATCTATATTATCCAATATAAAGAGTTTCAAAATAAGTTACATGGGGCCGATCCTGAGAATCAGAGATACCTCAAAGCAAATCTCTACAAAAACTCAAAATGAAATTCAGTTCCTAACTGTTGATATACCAAATCATAAAAATTTACAAAAATCTCCTATCATCAAGGAAACAACCTTTTATACATCTTCTTGATTTGACTTTCTTTGCATTTTAATGATGAAACTGCTACTTTATCCATATCTTTTCCCACATATCTTCTATCTTCAAAGCTCCACTTGAAACTGGTTCTTTGTCAACTCAGCACACGTGGTTGATCTAGATCAATCTTCATATCTCAATACAGTTTGTTTATGTACCACAAAACATTGCATAGATTTAAAACATTATCCATTACACGCCTACATAATTCACAACCTTCCCTTGTTGCAAAATCTAAAACTGGGTACGAACAACAACAAAATCAACTGCTATAAGTGTTCCGGTAGCGCCTTCATTTTCTTGTGTAACGATTGCAGGAACTTCCTGTAGCAAATTTTCAAAAACTAGTCCTAAGTGTATTAAACCCTTTTCATTATCTGAGTTATATATGGACATGACCAAAAAGGAGCATCATACCTTTTACATAAGTAACCAAAAGATTTATTCCATCCTTCATTACTTTAAATCTCAAAAAATTGATTTATCCTCGAAGTTATATTCTTAAATTGACAGCTTTCTATGCATGATGGAGGAGGCTGCTTCTGCCATCAATTCTAAGCTATTCTTCCTGGTTTGCTTAGATTGGGATCATATTTTAATACACTTAGGCTCATTCCCTTCAGATCCAATCTTATTGTTTGAGATTTTCATATTTTTCTTACTCTATTTCCTGGTAATAACTCTGTTTTTCTCAATGATTGTCTTTTTATGTAAAATCAAACCACCCTTCTTGAATTTATCCTTCATATGCTTAGCGACATAAGATTTCTTTCTTGTATATGTCTTTCGAGCGGGTTTGACAGGCTGCTCATCAATGATGATAACCTTCTCTGAGATGACATGTTTATTCGTTGTCTTAGACTTCAACCTGAACTTGTTTTGAGGCCTTGTGCTTCATTTTCTTACTAAAATTTGATACATAGAGGTATCATCATCGAAGGAACTCGAGGCATGAGGATTGATCTCTGGGATAGGCTCTTTAAAATGTACATGATCTTCAAGCTCTTTTGCTGTTTTTACAGGTTTTTGGTCCTCCATTGAAACCTTAGGTTCTGCTATCCTTTTAACCCATGTCAAATAAGTTTTTCTGTGCAAAAGGGAAAGGGTGATTACCTCCACCTAATTTGTGAGAAGACCCTACCTCTGTTCATTGGATGGTTGTTGTAGCTTCTACAGGATTTTTTGGAGTCTCGAAACATGCTGCTCGTTTACCCTTCTTTGCAGGAGTGGATTGATGGACCTTAGCTGGAGTTTCTTGATCAGGCTTAACAATATTTCCATGTGATTGAGACGTGATCAAGAACTGATCCCAAGTCTTCTGCAACTTTCCTAATTTGGCTTTAACAAGCACCTTAATCAAACCTTGATGAAAAATTCTGTGAGGAGGAGTCTTGATGTTTGCTTGAACTCTCATAGCCATCTTTTTGATATCCCATAAGAAATAGTAAGGTAAATTCATCCTCTTAATCCCTGCTAGATGAAGCAGAAATCGTAGGTGGAATAAGAACACAATAGAATAACGCCCCTTGCAAGTGATGAACCTCTTAAGCATGAGAAATGATTCCATCCCCTCATCAACAAGCCAATCCCTTGGGACGCCCTTAGCCCAATTAGGATCTCTATGTTTAGGTTTTAAAAATTGATTAACGTCTCCACCCATGATCAATTTATTATTAAACCATCTTTCGACATCAGTGGGGAGGTTGCACGTTGGAGCTATGGATTCTTCAGTAATTTTCATGGCCAAGTTTCCAACTCGGGCCCATTGTCCATTAAAACCCTCTGAAAACTCCATGGCTATAGCATAATGATGACCATCCATTTTAGTGCAGAAGGGGTACCACCTTGCCCGATAAAAAATGATTTGGGTATCTTCGTAAGCCTCGATGACTTCGGTCCCTTCAGGTTCTTTCTTGTTCACGTGTCCTCCCTTTCCCATAAGCGTAGTTGTGACTAGAAGACTAGAATATTGGCTATAAAACAAGGATCCGTCTTCTATGCAACGAGAGTCAAGGAGATTTTCTAGCTCTGTAGGGGACGATTCAAATAAATTATGTGTTGTAGATAACAGACAAGGTGCCAGTTTTGAAAACATATTGAATAAGACAATTGATCCGTGTAACTTCCTAGACAACTGACAGGTACAAATGATGACACATCCCTCTTCGCATGATAAGGCTGACGACGAGTACTTTTCTAACAAATTTTTATTACTCATGAGCTTTGTAGTACGATCCACATCTTCCATGACTGGCCAAAGTTCTAAAAATGATCATGAATATGGACATGTGGAAGTTCCTGTAGCGCCCAACCCGATTTGTCTTTTTCACTCTTGAGTGGATTAGAATTTGTATCTGCAACTCATGAAGTTAAATATTTATGATGCATAAGTATGACATGACTAATGGTTCAAATGAAAAGACTTGAAACCATTTGATGTCATCAAGTAATCTTTCGAACATGTGTCTAACTCCCTATGCCCCCCTCTCATGAAATAAAATTCCATCTCATTTATTCACCCTAGAATTATTTTAAAACCCCTTAAGGTGAGCTATTAAACCTTTAACAAAACGTTAAATATTTTAATAACTTATACAAAATTTTAAATACAAATTAGGAATGAATGAGGGATAAAACCAGGTAGAACATAGTAGGTGTTAACAATGGCTCCATGGGGGATGGAGTTTTCCCTGTGCAACTCCAAGAACTTTGAGTAGACCTGTGCCTTCTATTATTTTGAGCTTCAGACCATCCTTGTTTGCAAACTATTTTGTTTCAGCTTATGAGCTCTAAACAAAATTTATTCAAAAATATATCAGACTGCAAAAGTAAAGACCATTTCTGAAAACTAAAAAACAAATAAATAAATATGCTCCATTGGGCTATGGAGTCTTGATTTCCTAACTACCACACAAAATCGATATATATATATATATATATAATGATATTTGGGCCACCAATGACCTTAGTAAAATAATTTCTTCATAAAACGCCCATTTACTGGGCCACCAAAAACCTCTTCACCTTCCAAATTCTGCAATAGGAAAGTGTTGTTATCCAAAAAAAAATCAACCCTGAATGGACCTATCCATAGGCTATCAAATTTCCCATGATGATCTTCCCTACGAGCATCCCATTTCAAAACCAAATCACTAGGTACAATCTGATCTGTTTTTAATTTTCTGTCAAAAGTCTCCTTAATCATCTGTTGAGGCTGGTGTGCCTTCTCCATAATTTTCTCCCTTGCTTGATATAGTTCCACAATCTGACAGATCCTTCTGATAGCATTATTTGGCTCAACCTCAATTTCTTGCAGATACTTCATAATTGGAAAAGCAAGTTGTATGGGAAAAACAACTTTCATTCCATATAATAATTGAAACGGTGAAGTTCCAATTGCTCTATTGGTGCTTACTTGGTCAACCCATAAGACATATTTTAACTTTGCTTCCCAAGCCCTCTTGTTACCCTCAAAAAGTTTCTTAATAATCCTGACCATACTTTTATTGGAATATTTTGGCAAACCATTACCTTGTGGGTAATAGGCAGTGGAATGTCTGAGCTTGATACCATAGTTTTCACAAAATTTAATTAGGTTAGCAGACTTAAAGGCTCCAACATTTTCTGTGATGATCGTATTAGGACAACCAAAACTGGATAAAATATTTTTTTCCAGAAAATCCATGATCAATTTACCAATTTCCCTCCTTGTAGGTATGGCCTCTATCCATTTTGTAAAGTAGGCTATTGCTGTCAGAATCCATCTATGTTGGCCACTAGATGGAGGATGGATTTCACCAATGAAATCTAAATCCCACTGTTGAAAAGCTGCAACCACCTTTACATGATTGAGAGGTAAGTACTTGAGATTTTTGTTTCCTTCAAACCTTTGACATTTTTCACATGTCCTTACTTTGACAATGACATCAACAAATATACTAGGCCAATAATACCCAACCCTGAGTATTTTGTATGTAGTTCTCTTCCAGAAGTGATGTCGTCCACACACTCCTTCATGAAACTGGGTCATGACATTTTCAACTTCTTCTTTATCAAGGCATCTCAACAAGAATCCAACAGGGTCCCTCCAAAATAAAATTTGATTATTTACACAATACTTGACAGCTTTGAGTTTTAAGGATCTTACTTTGGATTTATCCATTCTCAGAGGAGCTTGGAAATTTTGCAGAAAATAGAGGATATCTTAATACCATTCAGATTCATCAATCTTTTCATCTACCTGAGGGTTACTTTCTTGTGGCTGTGAGTTTCCTGAATTATTATAGATGTAATCAACTCCCAAAATTTTACAATTAGAGACAACTAATAGCTTAGCCAACCCCTAGCCTTTGACTAGATTAATGGGCTTGATATCCAAATCATACTCAAGAAACTTAGCTATCCATTTGCTCCTCTTTCCATCGATGTCTGGCCGAGTCAATGTATCTTTAATGGCGTTGGATGGTACATAGGAAATAAGTTTGGAGTGTAACACATAAATTCTGAAATATTTAGTGCTTTAACCAAGGAAAAATCATGTTTTTCCATGATGTCGTATTTTAACTCAACATCCCGAAGTTCCCTGCTAAAGAAAATAATAGGCTATTCGAAACCTTCCGAATTTTTTTGTAATAAAGCAGCTGCTAAAGTGTCATGAGATGCAAAAGAAAAAATTAGATTTTTTTTTTCAAAATCTGGATTGATGAGAACAAGAGCTTCAGAAATAGCTTGTTTAATAATCTGAAAAGAATCTTTAGCCTCTGTCTTACACTTGATCTCACTACCCTTTTTCAACATGCCAATTATGTGTTTGACCAATTCAACAAAGTTAGGAATAAAACTTCTAAGAAAGTTTATCTTCCCAAGAAAAGACTGAATCTCTTTGTTAGTTCTAGGAATGGAAAACCTTTGAATAACTATCACTCTAGCATGATCAATCTTAACTCCACCATCACAAACAATGTGAACAAGTAATTTCCCTTGTTCTAAAGAAAAAATGAGACTTTTTTGGATTAAGGGAAAGACCATACCTTCTACATTTCAGAAATACTTGTCTTAGATGTTGAAGATGCATGTCATCAAATTTAGAAAACACAGTAATTCCATCTAGATTGATGAATATAAACTTGTCCTTTTCTCCCACGAAGGCTATATCCATGGCTCTCTAAAACATAGCCCCTGTGTTTATCAAACCAAAAGGCATCCGAGTGTACATGAAAGTTCCCCATGGTGTCGTGAAGGTTGTCTTCTCCATATCATCAGGATAAACAACAACTTGGTTGTACCCGGAAAAACCATCAATCATAGAGAACCTACTAGATCCTACTACCCTATGCAAGATGTGTTCCATTTTGGGTAGTGGATAGTTGTCTTTTCGAGAGCATTTGTTTAGACTCCTGAAATCGACACAAAGTCCGATTTCACCATTCTTTTTCCTCGCTGCTACCAGATTTTCCACCCAATCAGAGTACCTTAGAGGTACAATGATCTTAACATCTAGAAGCTTTTTGACTTCTTTCTCCATGATAGGTAACAAAAGAGGATTAATTTGTCTTAATTTCTGCTTGGATGGATTCACATTTTCTTTCAAAGGTATCTTATGCTGCAAAATAGTTTAATCAAAAGTCCTAAGATCTTCATAATGCTAAAAGAGGAGGAAAAAAATCCACCTAAAACTTTAAGGAGGTCCACTCGACAAAGAAGGAAACTAGATGGGTATAATTATAGCCAATCTGATTTAGATGTATATTTGCTTTATTTTCTAAGACCGACGAACTTAGAATATTGAAAGAGACAATGGAGATGGAAGATAAAGAGTCCTGGAGATTGGCCATGGATGAGGAAATGGATACACTACAAAAGAATGATACATGGGACTTGGTCCCATTGCGCGATGGACATAAACCCTATTGGATGTAAATGGGTTTTCAAAAGGAAGATTGGCTTAGATGGCAATGTTGAAAATCATAGGAAAGGTTGGTTACAAAAGGATATTTCCAGGTTGAGATGATAGACTTTGGTGAGATCTTTTCTTAGTTGCTAAGTTAACATCTATTAGGTTCTTATTATATGTAGCAGCAACAGCCTTGGAATTAGAGATGGAACAAATGGATGTGAAAACAACATTCCTACATGGTGACCTAAAGGAGGAGATCTATATGACACAACCAGAGCACTATGTTGAAAAAGGTAAAGAGTCTTTGATTTTCAAGTTAAAAAAGTCTTTATCTGGTCTCAAACTATCTCCTATAATATGTCACAGAAAGTTTGATTCTTTTGTGTTGGGATTATGATTTATAAGATCCAAACTAGATCATTGTGTGTATTACAAACAAAATGATAGTCATTTCCTTGTTAGCACTCTATATGTAGATGACATGTTATTCTTTGGTAACAATAAGGATGTGATTTGTGATTTGAAGTCTCAACTTTCGACACAATTTGATATGAAGGACTTGTGTGATGCAAAATATATCTTAGGAATGGAGATCATGAGAGACGGAGTGAATATAAATCTTTGGTTGAGCTAGAGTAAGTATGTAAATTGTATGCTACATCGTTTTCGCATGGCAAATTCAAACCAATAAGTGTTTTGATTTCTGTGGGAACTAATCTTTTAGTTGAGCAGTGCCCTACAACACTTGCAAAGATAGAGATATGGTTTATGTTCCTTATGCCAATGTGATTGATAGTTTGATGTATGCTATGGTCTGTACTAAACCAAACATTTCCCACACAATGAGAGTCTTGAGTCAATTCATGGCTAATCTTGTACATGAACACTGGTTTGTTGTAAAGAAGGTCTTTGGGTATTTGTGAGGTACCTTTGAATATTCCATTTTCTATCATAGTGATGTTTAAGGGAACCCACACTCAATGGATATACAGGGTTATGTGGATTCTTATTGGGCAGGGGATGTAGATAGAAGGAGATCTATGAGTGGATACATGTTTCAGTTGTTTGGTGGAGTAGTGAGTTGGATTAGCAAGTGACAAGCTATCGTCACTTTGTCAACTACAGAGGCAAGGTATATGGCAACTACTCATGCATGGAAGGAGGCCATTTGGTTTATCAAACTATGTTCAGAAGTAGGGATAAGTCATAAAGCTATTACGATTCAATGTGATAGTAATTGTGCCATTTATCTGACTAAGAACCCAACCTTTCATGTGAAGAGAAAGCACATAGATATCTAGTACCATTTCGTTAGGGAGATGGGAGAGGATGGAAAGGTGATACGAGAGAAAGTTGACACGTTGAAGATGCATTGATGAAATCAGTGAGCACAAGTAAATTTTCAAGTGGTGTTGTGAGTCTATGGTTTATGGTTTATAATAAAAAAAACCTTATTGTTTATGGTTTGTTATTTATTTCTTTGTTGCAACTGTTTTGTTTTTAGTTTCTGAACATTATTCTTTTATAGATTAGTTTAGGAAGTGTATTATGCACATCTACTTCCTTTTATATCCTTTGTGGTCATCACTAAAATTACCTTTAGTGAGTTCATTTACTTTATAATAACATTCAACCTTAGTACAATACGTAAAAAAACACATACTATCCTCGATTACAATTTAACCATAAAAACTCCAACACATATATCTATGTGATTAAAAACTTTAACAATGAGCAATAAAAGAGTAGCACGACACGTGTGGTTAACGTTCTAACACATTGTTCTTTTATTTTTCCAGAAAAAAAAATTCTCATTGTATTATAATACAATATTGATACCAAAAATACAATTTCTATGCTTTACAAAAATGAAATTCACTGTTCCGTCCACATCTAATTGTTCCAAATAAGACAATTACAAAAACTGATTCCTATTTCTATCTCCACATCAGATTCAACTAAGATCTTTCACTACATACACATTGTTCTTCTATTGCGTTAAAGGTATGTTGGATATACCATAAAAACGCATATATTATAATGGCGTTGCCATGGGAAGCCCACATGCATATGACAGTAGAATATGCCCACTCGTCTATTGAGTTCTAAATAGAGGCACACATAAAGCTTACTCACAACTAATTATACTAAATGTGGTGAGTCTATATTTTTAGAAAAACGGAATATTTAAGGACGAAATGATGAAAGTTAGTACTTCAATTGAGCCCAGAAACTATGAAAATCATGACCATCACATTATCAAATCACTTCCAAGTACTTGGGTTTCATAGCAATGAATGGTTTGTGTACAAAAATAATATAAATTGCTAGGAAAGGCAATAGATAAAGATATAATAACAATATATCATTGAAAGTTTAGCAGTACCAAATTGTTGGAGATATCCAACGAATATAAAGCGCACATCTCTAGTCAAGGGGAAAACAACGTTCCTTTCATCTAAAAAGCTTAAATACGAAATCCAGGCATACAGAGTGA
The DNA here is from genome assembly GCA_000966675.3 of Picea glauca. Classification (NCBI taxonomy): domain Eukaryota; kingdom Viridiplantae; phylum Streptophyta; class Pinopsida; order Pinales; family Pinaceae; genus Picea; species Picea glauca. The sequence continues at coordinate 653,451 of JZKD02S1741031.1, read as the reverse complement.
TATTGGAGACGCATTATGATATATCTAGAGTGATCTATTTACCATCAAAGTTATATATATATATATATATATATAT
>JZKD02S1741031.1:616184-653244 GCA_000966675.3 Picea glauca | reverse complement strand
TTTTTTTTTAAAATGAACGTTGCACACTTTGATGGAGATGTTGGTTGCATAATTATAGGTAAAGTTTAATTTTGAGAATTGGTAGATATCAAAATCTTCTTGCATAGTTTTAATGAGAGTAGGTTCATAAAATGTGTGTTTTGTGTTTCTTTTTTCCAGATTTCTACGAACCTTCTCTTATTTGTCTTCATGACTGTGTGTTATGTTTATCACTGCTTCTTTTATTTTTTTCCTTTTTTGACGATCTTCCCTATTTTTATTGAAATTTGGACATGTTTGTGAGTAGTGCTTTTCCCATATCCATTATTTTCCCCAACGAAGTAGAAACCTAACATTTGTGACTTTATTTGTGGCTAAATTTCCCACATTCTAATGTGTTGCACATGGGTTCATTAGAAAGTTCAACTTTATTTGTGATATTGCCTTGGGGGTTGGACTAGTTTCAAATGGGGTGAAGTTAAGGGTAGTTGCTTAGTAAAAACTTTCAAACATTATGTTTGTGGACCTATAAAATTACCTCTATTTTTATAAATTAACACATCCTTCTCTTAAATTTATAATCACTAATCATTAATAGTTTCTTGTGGAAATTTTACCATTTTGTCACAAAAGAATTGTGTTAATAATTAAAATGTGTCCGCACATATAGTTTTAAATTCCCATAACTCCAATTATTTACCATTAACCAAAATATACAACAATATAATTAAAAACTACATGTATGTAGACACATGGTATTTGTTAGACTTATAAGGTGACCCCTCCTTGCCCTTATGGATGAATTGATCCATCATACCAAAGTATGCAATGCCAATCTATCAATTGAAACTCAGTTTACGTATTATTAGGTAATCCACATTATTATATTTGAGGGCTAGAAAAGGAAATAGTCAAATACATGGCTTGCTTGATGATGAACTTAAACGACACATAATACTCTCATAAAACCAATATCATATTCAATGTAGTCATCATAGTTACCAATGGCCATAGATACACCCAATACTTTTGTATCAAATTTATTTCATGACATAAATATCTATACATTTTTCTTCTCCGTATTGATAGTGGCATACAATTTTTTCATCGGATCTCCATAGAGGAACAAGCTTTATGTTTTATATGAATCCCCATAAGTAGGGCATGACTCACTTAAATTCGCCAAGATAGATTAAACTCCTATAAGTACAAATCAAATCGAGAAATAATTATGCACTCATGAATGTCACATTAAATGACGACGTTGTCTAACTGTTCTACAAAATGTTTTTTTTCGTCGTAATCTGGCGATATAAATTTGCACGAAATCACTATTTTTGTTGTTTAAAATCCATTTCTGAATGTATAAATGGAATTAACACGCTGAAAAACCCCTGGGGCACTCGAATTATACAAAAAGAATGACTCAAATATGCAGATCTAATAATTTCTCACCGGATTTCGGGCAAATGTCCCTGGAAAATATCACTGGAAAAGTGTCATTTCATAGAACATTTAGACTACGGCTTAAATGACTATCAATATCTCTCAGTACACAAGATGGATTTCAATAGGTGGTAGATTAACCATAGTCAAGACAACGTTGGAGGCAATCTCATTTTATTGGTAGTCCTTGGCATATATTCCCAAGGGAATTTTACATAAAATCAAGAGAAAGGTCTTCAATTTTCTATGCACCGGGAAGAATGAAAAGGAGAAGACGACCTTAGTCATATGGATAGATTAGAAAAACCTAAGAAATATGGGGGTTTGGGTCTTAAGAACATTTTTCACTTTCCTAAGTGTTATCAGACAAATCAATAAGTGCAGACACAAACTAATCTCCCTAACTTCCACAGGAAGCTAGAAAAAAACAAGACATAATACAAACTTCACCTTAGACTTCATTGTCATATAAACTAGTTCAGAGAGGAATCAGAGACATACATTTTAAATGACGCTTGATCCTCTCTAGTTCCATCTTTGTCGATCCATCTTTGGGTTTGCGAGATGGTGAACATGTTTAAGAAGCACAAACCAACAAAGAGAGAGAGAGAACAAATATATATATATTCCGATGAATTCTATGTATAAGATCAAGGAGTTATACAATAAAAGACAAGACACCTTTATAGAGAATAAATGTATTTCTACATTATATTAAAATGGAAAGTGGATAATACAACCCATGCCTTGATGTTGCAAGATCCCTTTCAATGGCTCTTTGCTCCAACACACACACCTTTGCTCCAATGCCTTTGATGAAGAAGATCCACAATTTGACTTAGAAAGCTAAAGCAAAGCTATCTCAAGTATAACCTATAGCAGAACTCTTCATGCATATGCAAACCTTATCCTTTTCAACCTTAGCCTTTTCCATGAGAGATCCCTCTTTATATAGAGTGAAAGAGGGATGGATGAGGAGATTAGGATGATCCCACTAAATTGGAGAAGCGAGTAAGATCCAAACCGATCGGAGGCCACCTCACCTTCTAGAAGATTCCCTTCTAGAAGATTCATGAATTTTGACTTTTCCCTTTCTTAAGCATCGTCACACCCTATGCACAGGCAACCTATGATGATGCCGCAATCCATTTTTGGTGCAGAGTGCGACAATGAATCATCGTCGCACCCCAAACATAAAGCAGGATGTGACGATCTTCCTTGTCATAGTTTTTGAGGGAGGAAAATCAAACCACTTTTCTCATGGAGATAGTATCTTTTAATATTTTCAGGGAACATGGAAGTGAGTTAAGCACATGTCATCAGTTGATCACTGGGGTGGCCAAAATAATGTGTAACATAATGCCCCCCAAAGTATGAAGCTGAAACCTGTGACAACTGAAGTACGTTGTAGAATGTGTGTGTTGAAAACAAGGAGTGCATCGATTGAGAAACTACAAACAATCAAGCATCTACATAATAATATACCATCTTTTGTGGTAGGCATTCCCATACTCAGACTACAAGTGACTCTAATCATAAGTTTCAAGTGAGTCATGGCCACTAAATATACATTATGGATCCATGTCATCATGATTCAACATAACCATGAGAAATACACTGTGGCTCTATGCTCTTATGGAATTCAAATTCAGACATAGCCACGAGACACACACAATGGATCTATATGTCAGTACAAATTTATCAATACTCCATTGCAACCTGGACCAATATGATGAGATCCAGGGTCTTCAATTGCATCGTCTCTAAGTACGAATCTAGCCATGTGATTACAGGTGTCGAAGTCAAACATGGTAGAAACCACTTGATTACCGGTCATTAATGAAAACCATTAACAAGTACGAGGGAAATCATCATTGATGTCAATGACTCCCAAGGTACTCTAGTACAATCCAATGAGTGTTAATGAATGAGTTGAAGTCGAACACTCGATGAAATCTTCCAATCAGGGGCCAATGATGTGAACCCACTGTTGAAAGCGAGGATACCTGCCATTGAGGCATGCAGGCTCCAATGTACCAATGTGATTTCGAAGTATTGTTCCCGGATAATGGGTTGAAGTCGACAAGAAAAGACTCGTCACAGGAGGGCCTTGATGTATCCCTCATCAATGACAAAAAATATGTAACAGAGTATGAAGTGATTCAAAACTCACTCAGGGAAGGCCAACATGGTAAAAAATTTATAACTGCATATGGCCTACTCGATAGAAGGCTAGTTTAGGTTGGACTTCTCTTGAACATATGAACGACATGACATTTGTCTTGGCAACATTAAATCAAGGAGGACCCAACATATGAACTTGTGTATGGTCAAACAAGAGACAAATATATTTCCCAACCCGGATACAGTGACGAAGGGGGGTGTCATGTTCAAGAGAGACTTTTACTGCCACTAACAAAAATACAGAGACACATTTATTTCCCAATTTCCCCCCACCAATTTTGGCGAGTATCTATTTATTTTTATGAGTCCCTCAGAGTATTTTTAACGAACCCTAAGAATGAGTGGTTCGATCCCATATGGGTCTTTTGATGCTTGTTTAACGAGTACGAATAAAGAAAACTCATGGGTTTTTCATTTTAGAGAGTCTGAAAAACACTTAAACAAAACTCTATAATGTCCTTTTTTGTAAGTTAGTCCGACGAGACCCAAAAAGAGACAAATTGTCGCTCATCATATGTTTTCTTCAAATACTTTTACGAGTGTGAAAAGAACAAGGTCGCTTGGTTATATTTTCGTGTTTAGGGAGCTTGAAAAGATCTTAAAGGATACTCCATAGGATTCGTTTTTCGTATTACCAATTCAAGTTCAAAAAATGAAAAAAGGCTACTCGATTGCATTCTCATGGTTTCACAAACGTGAGAAAGAATTAAGATTGTGCTCGGAGTTTTTCCTAAAAACCCTAAAAGCATATGTTCATAAGAAAAAACACACAAAAACAATAAAAAATGGTGGACCCATGTCAAACGTCTCATTCTTATAACTTTTAATCTATAAAAGAAAATACTTCGTGAAGTTCTTAGACTTTAGGGCATGGGTAAAATATAAACAATAATTTAATTTTGCAATAAAATATGGTAAAAAACAATAAAATAGGCCAAAACAACCCTTTTTACCACTTTATTTGCAATTTTACCCAAATAGTGCATAAAACCCTCTTTTTCTCCCAAATTTCAACTGTCGATTCCGGAGTGTCTGGTGGATCATTTTGCAAACCATCTTTGTCAAAAGGGTAATCTTCTGCCTCTTTATCTTTTCATGGTTTAAAATTTTGTTTTATTAGTTTATTGTTGAGTTTGGGTCGATTTTTTGGGGGTACCTATGCTTTTAGATCATCGCAGTCCCATAGTATCTTGAATTGTGATGATTTGGAATCACCGTAGGGGGCTCAAAGGCAGTGTGTGACAACGCCACTCTGCATGAAAGAAAAGCCTTGCAACGATTGCAACTCAACTTTTGAAAAGATAGAATGAGCTAGGAAAACTTCCAAGAAATGAATTTTTATGATTCTAATCCTCTTTTGATGTTACTTGACAGGTTTTCCTTGGTCAAAATGCTCGAGTGCAGAGAATGGGAGAATGAGGAAGAAGACTATATTTCCAGGAATGACTCGGGCACAGTTATGGCACTTAGGCAATGTGGATTACTCAAGTATTTCAAAATTCAGGGCATGAGAGCCCAACTAATATTGCTAGAGTATCTGGTTCACATGTGGGATGTGAACGAACAAGGCTTTCGCGTGGGTGTGCACACACTCACATTAGATATAGAGGATATTTAATTTTTGAAGGGTGTATCTCGCCAAGGTTCTCGAGTATCACTTTCGGGAAGCAGGGGTGGAGGAGAACCCATGGATTACTATGTTTCTCACCATTGCGTGCAAGGTACATAAAAACATAGTGGCAAGGTGGCCATTAGAGATGTTCGGGATTTACCATTGCAAACCATCCTTTATACCATTACCTGGATGGCAGGGAGTGAAACTCCACACATGGATTTGCAAATCCATTTTCAGTACGCCATGGAGTGCATGGAACCTGGGGTGTTCAACTGGTGTGAGGGTGTCTTGAAGAACATGAAAAAACAATTGACAAAGTGTCGAAATGGTCGGTTGAAATAGTTTGGTTACATGTCCATTTTGGTGTCCTTCTTCTTGGAGAGGGTCCTCATCTTACGTCTACAGGTGGAGTGGTGCATACTCGCTCCACAAGATCCACAAATGAAAAGGTGGGTGGACTTGATGGCTCGTCATGATGGCGTGCCTATCGTTAGGTATGACGATGTTTTCTTCCAATGGCTGAGAAATCAACGAATCATGGTGGAGGACTATGCATACGTCAGGACATACTTCCAAGGGGATCTTGACTTATCTCTTCCTGAGGGATCTCAGTGGGGAGATATAGGTAAGAAGGAAAATTTTCATTATATGATGTTTTTGATATTTTAATTATATAAAATGTTTGTTGTGTCATTTATCCAAGACTAATCAAGTGCTCTCAATAATGTAGATGTGGAACCTTATCGTCCTTCGAGATTATCTCCCATTCAAAGGCGAGGAGAGAGGTGTTGTGGCATGAGTGTCTGCTGCGGATCTGGAGGTGATTGAGAAGAACCTAGAGGGGTTAACTATGAACATCCTTGATGCGACGGTGGATGAACTTCCTTGGCACTATCAACGCCATACAATTGGCGTATCTGCATCTATTGGTCGACTGCTCCGTAGAGTGGCACGAGTAGTTGTTTTTTATAGCGAGAAACATCCTTGATGATTTTTTACATGAAGCTATGAGATTCACTTTTTGATATTTTGGTCCTTGGACAAACACTTTTTGGAACTTTTATCGTTATTAATATAAAGTTTCTATCAGCTTACTTGTCTTTTTTTTTTTAAATGTGTGTTTGGATTTGTAAATGTCTCAAATGTTTGTCTAACACATAATTAGTCAATGCATCTTTCAATGTGTTTAAACTTCTAGGAATATGTTTATATTCGATATAATCAAAATGTCTTTCCAGGAGGCGAATTTTTAAGTATACCCTTAACAACGTAGGACTTCAGATGGAATAAATGTTACTTAATTGCAACACTACTAATTGTGAATTGAGTTGTACAATAAGATTACATATGCCAAATGAAATGGCGTTAGTTAATAATTCAATAATTGCACTGTATTCCATGATACTATTAGTTGCACGACCAAGGCAAACACCGTGTAGACTGATCAACTCATCCATAGGTGCATAGATTTCCCATGCAACAGAATCTATGTTTTGAGCACTGCAACTAGCACCATCAACAAAGCCGATATAGGGTAGCGCAGACACCTACATATGGAAACAAAGCACAATTCAAGGTAAGTAGCTAAATGACAGAACAAAAATGAAAAAAACACACTAGAGTATGATACACTAAAAATACACAACACTCATGCAAAAATAGTTTAAGCATGGTACTTCTTCAAGTAAAGCCCATTTATGGGTTCACTCAAAGGAATTCCATCATAATCTACCATCTCATAAGCCCCTTTCTCTAGCACTCATTTCACAATATAAGGGTCACGCCACATAGGCTCGAATTTACTGACCCCTAATAAGTCACGATCTTGTTCGTAAAGAAGAACCAAATCACCCTCATAAAAAACATGTGGTTTGACATGCTTTTCATATTGAGATTTGACACACTTATTCTGAGTTTCAATGACTAAGGAAACATCATGGCGAGGCTCGTCTAATTGCATCAAATACAAGAGAAATTCCTCTTCAGCTGAGGTGTTAGGGAGAAGTTCGACAACTAGTTTCAAAGATGGGATTTCACATTCAATTGACATAATCGATTCGATACCATATACTAATTGGAAAGGTGTGAAACCCATGGAAGACTTAACATATGTCCAATAGGCCCATAATTCCGAGAAGAGCATCATGTGCCAGCTTGACTTGTGAATTCCTACCATCTGTCAAAGCATAGTACTGAGAATTTTTTTGATTGCTTCAACCTGGCCATTGGCCTATGGATAATAAGGTGTTGAGTTTTCATGTCGAAGACCCAACTTCTCGGTAATTTAAAACATCATGAAATTGCGAAAATGACTACCATGGTCAGTGACAATGGCTTGAGGGACACCAAATCGAGTAACGATATGATTGGATATAAACAACGTTGTAGTTTTCCCGGTATTATCAAATGTAGGCATCGCCTCAGCCCATTTAGTGAAATAATCCATGGCTACGATGATGTATCCATACCCCTGGCCGAGTGAGGGTAACATGTCATGAAGTCAATGCCCCATTTAGCGAATGGACCAACGTAAAATACAGGGTAAATAAGATCAGTATGAGAGAAAATCTTATTGTTGTATGTTTGAAAAGTGTGGCATTTATGGATGGAAATAATTCAATCCTTAAACAATGAAGGCCAGAAGTAGCCAACTTGTAAGATCTTTTGGGTAGTGGCATACCCATACATATGACTGCCACATACTTTGGAATGTCAGTCATTCAAAGATTTCTCAACTTCATCATAGGTTAGGCATCGTCGAAAGATCAAATCAATACCATGACGGTAAAGTGTATCACCAAGGATAATGTATTGACGGGCTTGATATCGAATATGACGATGATCCACACTAGAAAGATTGGGCCAGAAAGTTCAGGTTTGGAGATAAATGATAATGTCTCCATACCATATGTCGTCAGAACTGATCAGAAAGAGAGACTCATCAGTAAAGGAATCCTCGGCCACAGTTTCCGTCTCATTAGAGGAAATGTCACATATCAATTCGAAAAAAAACCAAAGACTTCTTTGACTTGGCTCGCTCAAACTTCAAATAAAACTCCTAGAGAATAACTATAAATTATCAAGTAAGGAGGTGTTGCGTGGGGTTGTAATCATAAATAATTGTGGTTTTGTGCAATAAGATGTAGTGACGAAAACGTTGAACAAATTGAACAGCTTCCAAGGCCAGTTTCTCCACATGAAAATATTTGGTTTCGGTGGTTGTGAGACTCCGACTCAAATAGTAGATAACATGTTCATCATGCGAATCATCCTCTTGGACTAGAATCATAGCGATGGTAGAATCTGAAGCAACTAAGTACAAGAAATAATCTCAACTATAATCGGGTGGAAATAATAGTAATGTACGGGTCAAGGCGAGTTTCAAAGCTTCAAAGGCTTTGTTTTCAGTGTCGTCCCATACAAAATCATAACCCTTCTTAAGAAGTTGAGTAAAACCTTTCGTTAATTCAACATAATTGGGGATGAATCGACGTAAATTTTTTTCCTTCCCTTGCAAACTTTGGAGTTGGCGTAGTGTAGAAGGAGGAGGCAAATTGAGAATAGATTCAACCTTCAGAGGGTCCACTCTAATCCCATGTGTAGACACGATAAAACCAAGAAGTCATCTGTATTCCACACAAAAAATGCATTGATTTGGATTCAATCGTATGCGATAATAACGACAATGTAGGAAAATGGCTCGTAAATGTGTCGAATGATCTTGATGACGCATATAATGCGTCGATAAATCGTCTAGGTAAGGTTGTACACTGTGCTTAATGTTGTGAAAAGCGTAAGACGTAGCACGTTGAAAAGTGGCACCAACATTTTTGAGACCAAAAGGTAGTTTTTGGTATGCAAAGGTTCCCCAAGGGCAAATAAAAGCAGTCTTATGTTGATCCATAGGTAAAATATTGATTTGATTATAGCCGGAGAAATCATCCATCAAGAATAAGATTTCACTCCCAGCACATTCGTCAATGATCTGGTCAACGAAAGGGGTTGCATTATTGTCTTTGGGACAAGCCTTGTTGATATCCCTATAATCTACAAAAACACGGATCATGCCTTGTTTCTTCGTAACTGGAACAATATTGAACACCCAATTAGTCAAAGCCAGGATAGACAAAACCAACTTTAAGATGTTTTTCAACTTCGATTTTAATAGCAACAACTTTGTGTGGATGTACTGGGCAAAGGATCTGTCAAACATGTTTAGCTTCCAGGTAAGTCTTAATCTCATGTACAAAAATATCTGGATCAATTCCCTACATTTCTTCGTAACTCCATGAAAAAACATCACAAATTTCTTGGAAAAGAGATTTATAAATTTGGTCCTCATCGATAGAGCATGAGGCACCGATGTGAACATTTTCCATGACTCCTGGTTTAATCGAGGTATCTAAAGGCATGGTAGGTGAAATTTTACCCAAGTTCCTTTCATACAAAACATCATGTATTGATTCAGGAATAGGGGAAATAGTAACAACAGTAGACAGATTCGAAATCTATTGATAGCTCTCGATAGTCTCAGGTTCCAGAAAGAGAATAGAACAATGAAACCCATCGTCCCATGGGGTATCTTCCATATAGATGATGAAATACCACATGAAGCAGATACGGAGACGTGTCTAAGAGAGAATGAGGAGAAGGAGCTTTTGATTGAATAGCCTAATAAGATAATTCTACCGGACTCAAAGAAATTCGGTCGTCGTATCGAAGACAATCATCAGATCTAGGTACTATCCAAGGGTCGTAAGACTCAGGGGTTTCACCAACATTGGTTGATATCATGTTAATCGAAGTGACAAAAGGAGGAGGAATACCGAGTGGTGGAATGGGAAATGTACCCATTAACGATGAATCTTTTAAGAGACCCACACCGACATTCTCATAATCGAGAGGTGTTTTCACAATGAAAGGTACGTTACTAGTACGTGAATCAGAATTAAAGAAGGCAAGTTGATCGACAATAATAACTTTTCCTTGTTGAGGGAAACATATCACACGGAAAAGAGTAGAAACAATTGCACGCATAGAATCAATCCAACTACGACCAAGTAGAATGTTGTAATCTAGAGGTGCATCAAACACCTCAACCTCAACAGTAACCGCTTTTCCTTCTAACGTAATAGATAACGAAGGAAGAACACCATAAGGTTTAAACCTTGTAAAATTAAAATATTTTAGAGTATTGTGTGACTCGTTAAGGGCAGGAGAGCCAATGGATTTCCAACAAGTGACGGACATAACACAAGTCGAGGCTCCTTCGTCAATAACGGTTCGAAAAATATTCTTATTTTCCACAACAACTTGTTTCTGAAATGCTAATTGATGAGGAAGCCTTGGAATATGATATTCCAAGTCAAATATTATCAAGTTCGTATCAGTAGGATCAATTCCACTAATATCCTTTAAAAGTGCCTTCAATTGCGTAGGACAACTTTGAAGGACTTTGAGATCCGACAACGCAGAAGGTGCCTGCACAAGATCTTCTACAATACTGTAGTTTTGAGTAGCACGTGCGTGAGGATTAAACGATGACTTATGAACAATGCCCTTAGGAGGAGGAAGAATAAATGTATCTAGACTCGATCGTTTGAGATGAAGAGGACCGTTGGGAGGTGAAGTTGATGGAGGAGGTTGAACCAATGGAGTTGGTGAATCATCAACTTTCTCTTTCGAAGGTGAATAATCTTTGGCTCGAGTAGCGACTGCAAATTCAATCTTCTTGGAGTCACAAGTACACATAAGTACATAAGACATGGTAGAGGGAGAAGGTTGGTCATGAATGACCAATTGGGCCTACTGCTGAGAAGGAAAAGGTTGTGACAAAATGGCAGGCATAGGAGGTGTCTCAGTCCCTTGCAGGAACTTAGTAACCTTGCCACGTCGTGGACAATATTTCGTATAATGATCCTAACCACAGATAAGACAAGGATAACGAGGTTTGTACTTTTCTTTGTCATCAACAGGCTGAGTCTTAGGTTTATCAGATTGTTGATTATTATTTTTTTCCTCCTTATTCTTCCCCTTCCCTTTCTTTTTATTTTGATTTTTATCGGTAGGTGTAGATTGAACTGAATTAACTTTAGAAGTTTTACTGGGAGAAGGAGTTGGAGGAGGATTATTTGTACATTAGAAATATTGGACTTGGGATTGGAAGGAATGACTTGTTTAGACTGAGTCTCAGTGTGGAAAGTGCCAATCACACCGTCAGTAGCATGAGAAGCTACTGGAGGTGTTGGGGTTGGAGTTGTAAATAGGAAAGGAGCATAAAGGATCAAGTCATATAGTGTGCATGTTTATGAATAAATGAGATCCAAGTATTGAGCATGTCTAATCGCCTACTCTTCAGTAACGACACCACCCATGGAGACATCTCGGGCTATAGGACCAATGAGTGACTTGGTAAACCACTCGGCCAATAGTTGATCAGGAAGGGGAACTTTGATTAAGCGTCTCCTCCTCCTCCACTCATGAATATGATCGGAAATGTGAGTAGAGGAGGAATGTTTAAATGAACTCAAAATTTCAGTTCTTGTCTCGTATCGTATCAGTAACTAATAATGCATTAAGAAAGCCATAGCTAAGTTGTTGAAGTCATTGAAGAATCCCCATGGCAATTCAATATACCATTTGGCTGCGAACCCGTCAGAGTCCATTGGAAAAGACGTAATCTAATGGAGTTGTCCATCAAGGAGTTGGATGAACACCAAAGATGGAAAGTCACGACATGATTATTTGGGTCTTCCCCTGATCGGTCATCAAAATTAGGAATGTCTAATGGTAATTTGGTAGGTATGACTGGACAATAAGGAGAATGCAAGATAGGATCATTCAAAATCCTAGATAAATCCGGTAAATCCAAAGTAGCAAGAAACGACAACTGTCTATTCACTTGAGGAAACTGGTAGTTTTGAGGAGGTAATATCATAGGTATACTAGTAGGACCATAAGCAGTTTGTAGATAGTTAGAGAGTCCTGTAAAATTCGGTGGTGGAGGGTTTTGAGTCAAATAGCCAACATGATTTGTTTGATTGGGTAAACTTCCTTGCAAAGGAGCAATAGACTGAAAACCTTGACCCCTGGTAGGATTAATAGAACCTGGATATGGTTGTCCGAAATTAGAGGGTACAAAAGAATTAACTTGAGGATTCCCCCCCCCAGGCGGTTGTCGATTTACTTGGAAAGGAAAATTCCAAGGTTGAGACTGTAATCCAGGGGTATATTTCCTATACACTGGGTTAAGACCCACAACTTGGGGTTTCACCCCGAATTTGAGGTTCCCCCCCAACTTAAGGTTGGCCTCCAACAGGAATTTGAGAACCATGAGTGACAAAATGACTTGTGCCTCCAACTTTATTGGAGCTACTTGGGCCATAACGATCAGATCCTCCAGGTGAAGGTGGATGAGGAATGTTAAGCCCCCGAGAGAGAACCTAGGTAGGTGTAGGAACAAAACTACTAGCAACATTATACCCAGGAGGAACAAAAATATTGGCCCCTCCGGATGGATTCTGGGAAGTATTAACAATGGAATTATTCAAAGCGTTATACCCAAGGGGAAGTGACATATTTGATCTAAGTGGAAGTGGTGTTCCAATAGGAGCTTGAGTTATTATCGCACTTCTGGCACAACCATGCGTAGCTTGTGGGACCATGGTAGAGCTAACGAGATGAAGAGTAATAATTGTGTGAGAACCAACCAACAATTGGTCTGAAACTGTGACAACATTAGTGGTCGTGCCAGTAAAATGATATAAAGGTACCGTATAAGAAGTGGAATTCACAGGGGTATGTGAAGCCATAGTTTTATTAGAGGTCCTCTGACGTAGATGACTCATTCCTAGTTTTTCAAAAATATCTTGTCCCTAAGAGGTTTTTCAAAGAGAACGAACATGGGGAGAAGAGCTAGGATTAAAAATTATAGCAGTATGAACCTGAGTTCTAAACGACTCACTCTAAAAGAGTGGATCGTCTACACCAGACTCTGTGTGAGGTCCAGTAGGTATTCTAGTATACTCTTCAGCAACAATGTCTCCCGATGAATTAATCCAGAGAAAAAGTGGATCTTGTACAACACTCAATAACAGATTTACAGGAAGTATAGATTCCGCCAATGGAGTAGAAATTCTAATCTAAGAGGCTACATCGTTATTGACTGCTCCTTTAGGATAACTCTCTGGTGAGGTAGGAAGTAAAGGAGTATACTCTTCTGAATCTTCCAAAGGTAACCCTTGCATCCTACGTGAATGGTGAGGGCCGATGTTGGTCACACCAAATAAAGAGTGAAAGAAATCTATGGAAAACTAGAGAAACAAACAACACTCACTAATAAAATCTAGATAACAGACACACAAACAAACCTTCTTATTTCGAAGTCACTAGTTGGTGATGAAATCCAATGTCGCGAAATCAAGACAAGAAGGGGCTGGGATAAATTCGGTGGAAAAGTTACGTTGACGACCTTCTTAATAGACTTACACCCTGGTGCAAGCTCCCACACACAATCGTGGGTATACCCTCTAAGGAGCCCGAGTGAGTTTGGCCAACGTTGATTCTAGGTATCGTGAAGACTTTCTCCTCCACATTCACCTCGTGTAAAGACTCTAAAGAGATAGGCCACTAAGTTTATCAATTACGACAATGATGTCTGGGGAAGCAGTCAACAATCCGATCCACTCGCAAGGGCATGGTATCTAAGCCCGAAATCAACTCGAGAAGGTCCCCACAGGATTTTCCTCTCAAGTGACCCCCAATAATACACACAATCTCTACACTAAGAGCAAAAAAGCAGGGTGAGTAACTATGTTGGCCCTAATGAGACCTCGTGATTGACCCTTATGTTAGAAGGGCTTCCCAGGACAAAATGTAGCATGTGGATTTGTTTTCTCCCTATCATAAGATACTATTGTGTGTTTTTATTCTTTGGAGAGTGTGCCTCACAACCTATTTCAAAGCACTATCCTAGCTAATGTTGGTGTAGAAAAGTTCTACAAAATAAAAGTTGCTAATAGATTTTAAAATTACGCTATATTTTAAAGGTTGTTGTTTACTCAAAAGAGAAACGGAAGTGAAACTGATGATATATTTGACCTTGACCCAATAAGATGCAAGAAGATATGAAATGCAAACATTTCATTCAATTAACTCTAATTACAGTAGGGAGAAGGTTTCTCTTTTCCAGAATACAAAATATACAATTACAATCTCTCAATTTTTGAATGATATGAATTCCAAACAATCAAAGCTATCAACTTTTCCAATTTTCTCTTTTCAACAAATATATGAATGCAATTTTTTGTGCAAAGACTACTAAAAAGAAGAATAAACTTCAGTTCTTTCCTTTTCAAATGAGAACAAAGATGTAATGAAGAAAAGAAATAATGGTCCAAGAAAACTAGTGCACTCTCAACACTATTCCGAAATCAAACTCACAATGCAAGAAAAAAATGAAATGATAAGAAAACCTTTTTTTGAATGCAAAAAAAAAAATGTCTCTTAATCAATCAACAATTCAGAAAGAAAAAAACAATCCAAAACTCAAAAGAAATCAAAGACCCCTTATCAAACAAGCACATAGGACCAAAGTCTTGAAATTACACCCGTGTAAAAAGAAATCAAAAGAAAAAATTGCAAATCGTGTAAAGAAAACTTTCAATCCTTGAAAATCAGTCAAACCCAAGATTAAAAGTTGTAAACCAATCATTCACCAGTGCCAAAATTTCATCCCAAGCGATAAATACAAATC
Source organism: Picea glauca (assembly GCA_000966675.3). Classification (NCBI taxonomy): domain Eukaryota; kingdom Viridiplantae; phylum Streptophyta; class Pinopsida; order Pinales; family Pinaceae; genus Picea; species Picea glauca. The sequence continues at coordinate 638,266 of JZKD02S1741031.1, read as the reverse complement.
TGGGCAAAGAAAAGAAAAGTGACTATCACCCAAAAATTCCTACATGAATCGTATCATGTGGCAGAGGAATACAGTGTGACGATCTAGGATCGTCGCAGGCTATAAACAAGGCATAGTGCGATGCCATTGCCCTGGTCTGCACAAGTAGAGTGTGATGACAAAGGATTGTCATAGGCTAAGAATAGGACACAATGCGACGATCTATGAAAATAAAGAAAATTGGGAAGAATGACAAAATTTCTCAATGAACCTTCAAACCCAGGGAGTGAAGATGGATCACCCACAGACTCAGAGAATAAAATTGACCAAAAGAAGGCAGGCTAAAAGAAAATAAGAAGCAAAAAAACAAAACAAAAAAAGGTCGGGTCCCCAATATGGTCACCAATTTTGTTATTGGACAAATCGGTAAGTGCAGACACAAACTAATCTCCCTAACTTCCACAGGAAGCTAGAACAAAACAAGACAGAATACAAACTTCACCTGAGACTTCATTGTCATATAAACTAGTTTAGAGAGGAATGAGAGACATACCTTTTAAATGATGCTTGATCCTCACTGGTGCCATCCTTGTCACTCCATATTTGGGTTTGCGATATGGTGAACCTGTTTAAGAAGCACAAACCGACAAAGAGAGAGAGAGCAAAGATATACATATTCCGATGAATTCTATGTATAAGATCAAAGAGTAATACAATAAAATCCAAGACACCTTTATAGGGAAGAAATGTATTGCTACACTATATTAAAATGGAAAGTGGAGAATACAACCCATGCCTTGATGTTGCAAGATCCCTTTCAATGGATATTTTCTCCAACACACACACCTTTTCTCCAATGAATTTGATGAAGAAGATCCACAATCTGACTTAGAAAGATAAAGAAAAGCTATCTCAAGTATAACCTATAGCAGAACTCTTCATGCATATGCAAACCTTAGCCTTTTCCATGAGAGATCCCTCTTTATATAGAGTGAAAGAGGGATGGATGAAGAGATTAGGATGACCCCACTAAATCAAGGAAGCGAGTAAGATCCAACCGATTGGAGGGAACCTCACCTTCTAGAACATTCCCTTCTAGAACATTCGTGAATTTTGACTTTTCCCTTGCTTAAGCATCGTCAAACCCTATGCACAGGGAGCTTGCAATGAAGCCGCAGTCCATTTTTGGTGTAGAGTGCGACGATGACGCATCGTCACACCCCAAGCATAAAGCAGGATGCATCGATATTCCTTGTCATAGTTTTTGAGGGAGGAAAAGAAAACCACTTTTCTCATCGAGAGAGTCTCTTTTAATATTTTCAGGGAACATGGAAGTGAGTTAAGCACATGTCGTCAGTTGATCACCGAGGTGACCAAAATAATGTGTAACACTAAGTCATTGACTGCCAAAAGTTTATGGAAGATGATAACAAGAATACGATTATGGAGGGAAGTGCTCATTTATAAATATAGTCATCCCTTGTCAATGCTTGAGTGGATCAGGGGCCTAACAAAATTTTTGTTAATGCGTCTATAGTCTACAAAGCATTGATTCAATCTTTCCCACTTTGCATGAACTAGTTTGCATGGAAGGTGGGAGATGTAACAGAGTTAGGTTTTTTCGAAGAAGATGAGTAGTCAAAGGGAACCCTAAGAACCCTCTAGGATAAATATAGGTTTTGTATGCCTAAATGAGGCTACTGCAAGTTAGTAGGAGATTACTGTGATTTAGTTGTTTCTGAGTTTTTAGTTGTTGTTTTATCATAGTTGTAGCCATTTACTTTTGAATTCCATGTTCTTTTGTTTTCATGAATGAGTGAATTATGTTGTTGAGTATTTGAAACTGTGAAGTGTTTGGATAAGTTTCGATTTTTTTCTCTTCGTTGAGTTCATGCAAGGTGTGCATACAGTCCGAAAGGAATGCATTGATAGAGTATGTTTCGACTCAAAAGATCAGAAGAGATAGCATGAAATTTCCCTTTGCAAGGAGTGCAAAGTGACTGCTACAAGGTGTGCACAGTCGTCTGCAAGAACTTAAGTCTTGCGTAAGAATATGTTGTGAGGAGTGACAGAGTCCATTTCGACTTATAAGCTCAGAAGAGATAGCGTAAAATTTCCATTTGCAAGGAGTGCAAAGGGACTGCTGCAAGGTGTGCAAAGTCGCCCACAAGAAGCTAAATCTTGCATAAGAATCTATTGCAAGGAGTGCACAAACCCAAAATTTGACTAAGTGTCGAAGTAACCCTCTATGGAGTCAAAGGATTCGAAGGAGGAAGCTCAATAGAGATAGAGGGAGAAATATTCAAGGGAAACAAAGTTTTGAATGTTTCATGGGTCATCGACTAAGATCCGTCCAGGAGGGAGCAGGATCATTCCAGACCGTTGGATCTGGGAAAAGCGCACGAGGTTTACGTCTCTGCGTGCACATAGGAGCGAGGATTCGTTGAAGTCTTCAATAGACTAGGGATTGTCCATCATCCAGAGGGAGAGGTGTTGTAAGACCCATAACTTCAAAGTGAAAGCACTTTAGGATTTTTGTGAACAAAGAGACAACAAAACCTTCGAAGAGCCAAAGTAGATTCTGATTATTGGTCGCTGGGAGGTACATGTCGACAGATCATCATCTTCAGGTGAAATCACTTCGAGAGGAAGAAAGAATTGAGAATTGAAACTCCCGAAGCCCGAAGAGAAGAAGTGAGCCATAGTCATCGATCTGTGAGGGACACGCGTTGATAGGTCGTCGACTTCGGGTGGAAGTATTTCAGAGGAGCAAGAGTTGATATTTGAAACTCTTGATGCCCGAAGCGAGAAATCAATCGTAGCTGTCGGTTTGGAAGGATGGCACACATCAATAGATCGTGGAGATCTGAGAGTGTGTGAGAAAAGGGGAAAAGAGTTGCTGACTGATAGATGACCAAGGCAGAAGAGGACAAACCTCAGTCATCGATCAAGAAGCAATGCCCAAGATCCCAAGATCGAAGGTCATGATTAATTGAAGTGGGGACCGAAAGTGCTCGGGTTTTAAAAATCTTGGATCATGCCGCAATCGAAACCACAGTACTGCCAAAAGGATGCGTGGCCGCTGCTAGTGAATTGTAGGGAGAAAAGTAGTGTGGTCTCAAACCACTCTAGGCCACCCCACAATTGTGTGTTTATGTGGGGACATATCCGAGGTCACCTACGGGAAAGGGCTAATGGAAGAAGACCTAGCACCTGAACCCTAATAATTCAACAGAAGGGAGAGGTTGCGGGTGTCATAGAACCTACACCAAAAGACTGAAAAGGGCCTAATTTTAATCACAAGGGAGACCATTATGGTTTCAGGGAGCCGATTAGGCTCTGAGAATTGAATATCCTTAACTGGGAGGTCGCACAGGACCGAGGGAGAGTAGGGGGGCCTACATCAAGTGGTATCAGAGCCTGAAATTATTTTCAAGAATAAAAAAAGAGCTCGAAGGTGTACTCTGTGTGTGAGATATAGTTAACACAATGCCACCAAGGAGACGTGTGGAGACACCTTTATCCAATCACACTGTAGAAAGATAAATGAGAGAGATTCGTGAAATATTAGAGGCGATGGAGGCAACACAGAGGAGGTCACCTAATGTTGGGGACATCAGTGATGCAGAAAGTGAAGAAATCAAAGTCGAAGAAGATGCAAGGGAAAATGTTTCTGAGGAACGCGTGCTGAGAGCGGTTGTTAAACTGGGAGCTAGAGTAAAGATAGAGATCCTGATGTATGAAGGCAACCTGAATGCTGAAGAATTGTTGGATCGGATAAGATCCATGGAAAAATATTTCCACTATGAAGATGTCGATGAGGAGGAAAAGGTGAGACATGTTGTCACCAAAATGAAAGGACATGCAACACTCTGGTGGGATGAACTACAGGCTGAGAGAAGAGGCAAAGGAAAGTAAAAGATAAAGAATTGGGACAGAATGGTAGCCAAGTTGAAGGCTAAATTCATGCCCAAAGATTATCAGATAAGTCTGTTCAGGAAGTTACAGAACCTGAGACAGAAGGGTATGACAGTGAAAGAGTACACGGAGGAGTTCTACAAACTGAATATCAGGACTGGACAACGAGAGAAGGACGAGGAACAATTTTCCTGGTATATAAATGGCTTGAGGTATGAAATCCATGATGATATCGGCATGATGTTAGTAAGGACAGTAGAGGATTCTTATCATATTTCTCTGAAGGCAGAGGAGAAGTTGGGTAGGAAACAAATTCAACAAAATAGAGGCATAATCCCAAGCAAAGGAAAGGGAGTTTCCCATGATAAGACACATAAATCCAAAGATGTGACTGAGAAAACATAGAGTCACTCAGAAGGAGAAGGAAGTTCCCGAGGAAGACAAGGTGGTGGAAGAATTTTTTCTAGAGAAAGAGGAAGAAGGAGAGGATGAAAAGTAAGGTGTTATGCCCGTGGAAAGACATGACACATGTCTTGGGAATGTCTTGAGAAAAAGAAAGAAGGAGGAGGTTAAGCTCACATTTTGGAAGCACATAAAATGAATGTTGAAGTAGAAGGAACAGAGGATGGAACATCCCTGATGTTGAGAAAGGTTCTCTTAAAACCAAAGCCAGAAATTGAAAAGCCTATGCAGAGGAACAGTGTATTCAGGACATATTGCAATACTAAAGATAGAGTATGCAAGGTGATAATTTACAGTGGGAGCACTGACAACTTAGTATGCACAGAGATGATGGAGAAATTGGAGCTAGAGACAACTGCACATCCAAAGACATATAAAGTCTCATGGTTGCACAAAGGACACCAGGTAATGATCACTAAACAATGCCTCATTGAATTTAAGATAGGAGGATATAGAGATGAAATTATGTGTGATGTGATTCCCATGGATGTATGTCATGTTTTTTTTTGGGAAGACCATGGTAATTTGACAGAAATGTCATTCATGATGGGAGAAAAAATACTTACACCTTAGATAAGAATGGTAGGACACACATGTTGATTCCAATAGAGGAGAAGAAACTAAAATAAGAAGCCATCACAAGCATACTTCTCATGAGTGGGAAGAAACTCCTTAGAGAAGTCAAGAAGGAACAAGAGATGCATTTTGTTGTGGTGAGGAAACCCAGAGTTGTCCTTACAAGTAATTTGATCGATGATTTGCCTGAAGAAGTTCATGAACTGTTGGAGAATTTTGCTGACATAGTAGTGGATGAGTTTCCTAACTCATTGCCACCAATTAGAAGTATCATCCATCATATTGATTTGATACCAAGAGCAAGTCTACCAAACAAATCAACATACAAATTGACACCTCAAGAGAATGAGGAGGTAAAGAACCAAGTCCAGGAATTGTTAGACAAGGGTTTGGTCAGAGAAAGCTTGAGTCCATGCAGAATACCATCTGTGTTGAGTCCAAAGAAGGATGGAGGATGGATAATGTGTATAGACCCGAGAGCCATAAACAAGATCGCCATCAGATATAGATTCCCTTTTCAAAGAATGAATGACTTATTAGATTGTTTAAGTGGGGAAAATTTCTTTTCTAAGATAGATTTGAAAATTGGATATCACCAGATAAGGATGAGAGAAGGTGATGAGTGGAAAACAACCTTTAAGACAAATGAAGGATTGTATGAGTGGCTTGTTATGCCATTTGGATTAAAAAATTCCCCAAGTACTTTTATGAGGTTGATGAATGAAATACTGAAAGATTTCATTGGCGTTTGTGGTTGTATATCTGGATGATATACTGGTCTTTAGAAAGAATAAAGAGGATAATTTGAGACATATGACCTTAGTGATGAGGAGACTACAACAAGAGAAGCTGTTGATAAATTTGAAGAAGTCCTCTTTTATGAAGACACAACTCATTTACTTGGGTTTTACGATCTCTTCAAATGAATTGAAGATGGATTGAGAGAAGGTGAAAGCAATCAAAGAATGGTCATCACCAAGGAGTATGTTTGAAGTAAGAAGCTTCCATGGATTAGCAAGTTTCTACAGGAAGTTCATTAGATATTTCAGTGGAATTTGTGCACCAATGATGGATACCGTGAAGAAGAGGCACAAATCTTTTAAATGGACAGAGGAAGCCGAGAGGATCTTCAATATATTGAAGGAGAAGATAACATAATGACCAATTCTGGTCTTGCCAAATTTTGGGAAAACAGTTAAAGTGAGATGTGATGCAAGTGGAGTTGCAATTGGGGCAGTTTTGAGCCAAGATAAAAGGCCTGTTGCGTATTTCAGTGAGAAGTTGAATGACACTAAGAGAAAGTACTCCACATATGACAAAGAGTTTTATGCCATAATTCAAGCCTTGAAGAAATGGAGGCACTACCTTGTTTGAAAGGAATTTGTCTTGTATAGTGATAACCAGGCTTTACAATTCATAACCAGACAAGAAAAATTGAACCAAAGACATGCAAAGTGGATTGAGTTTATGAAGAATTTTACTTTTGTCATAAAACATATTTCTGGAAATTCTAACAAGGTTGTTGATACATTAAGCAGGAGATGTTTGATTTTGCAGGAGTTTCGGGTGAATACCTTAGGGTTTGAACACCTTAAGGAAATGTACAATGATGATACAGACTTCAAGGAAGCATACGAAGCATGTGAAAATCCTGTGCTGAGAGACATGAGCCAATGGACAAAGTATACGATTCAAGAGGGATTATTGCTCAAGGGAAATTAGTTGTGCATACCAAAATGATCAATGAGGGATAACCTTTTGAAGGAAAAGCATAGTGGAGGATTGGCTAGACATTTCGGCCATGATAAAATATTTGCATAGCTGAGTAGCTCATACTATTGGCCAGGTATGAGAACATAAGTGATAAAGTTTGTGAACAGATGTAGAATCTGCCAACATGCAAAAGGTAAAAGACAAAACACTGGATTGTATCAACCATTTCCAATACTAGAGAGGCCTTGGGATGCAATAAGCATGGATTTTGTGTTGGGACTGCCAAGAACACAAAGAGGATGTTATTCCATATTTGTGGTGGTGGATAGATTTTCAAAAATGGTACACTTTATCCCATGCCAGAAGACTACTGATGCAACACATGTTGCAAATTTATTTTTCAAGGAAGTTGTTCGACTTCATGGATTACCCAAAAGTATTGTCTCAGACTGAGATACCAAATTCTTTGGTCATTTCTGGAAAACACTGTGGAAGAAGTTGGGGACAGATTTGTCCTTCAACTCAACTTATCACCCTCTGAAAAATGGACAGATTGAGGTGGTAAATAGAAGTTTGGGAAACTTATTGAGGAGTCTAGTCGCTGAGCATCATAGTCAGTGGGATCAGATTCTGCCACAAGCAGAATTTGCATACAATGACTCACCAAACAGGAGCACTGGAAGGAGCCCATTCCAAATATTGTATGGAATGCAACCAAGAGGAGTAGCTGAGTTGAGAGACTTGGAACAGAGTGAGATCAGAAGCACTGGACCAGAAGATTTTTTTGAAGAAATATAGAAGCTCCATTGCCAGATTAGAGAACAGTTGCAGAAATCTAGCCAAGAGTACAAGCACATAATTGATCAACATCGCAAAGAGCTTCAATTTGAAGTAGGAGACCAAGTTCTAGAACATCTCAAGAAAGAAAGGTTCCCATGGGGAACATATAACAAGTTAAATATGAAGAACATAGGACCATGTAAGATATTAAGGAAGTTTGATGCAAATGCCTATGAGATTGAGTTGCCAGATGATGTGGGAATATCACCCATATTCAAAATATCAGACCTGTATCCTTACAGGGAAGATGAAGCAGGAGAAAGAAAATTTCGGAAAGAGATTCATTGAGAAAAGAAAATGCCTGTAGCGAAAAATCCACAGATGGAGAAGATCATTGGTCAGAGGATTGGCAAGAAGAACAGGAGGAAGACCTATTTTGAATATTTGGTCAAATGGAAGGGACACCCGATAGAAGATGCCAGTTGGGAAAATGAAACTAATATCCAAAAGCATGGAAAATCAATGTAGGAGCTCATGGATAGGAGTCCATGAATTTTTGGCCAGGTGAGTATGATGTAGGAGCATCATCAACAAGCACATGTGGAGAGATAACTCAACACCTTAGCGCGCCTTTGAATCATTCAGAATATTAAATGCTAGCATTTCCTGCAAATATTTTTTTGAATTATTGAAAACTGAAGAAGATCAAACGCTTGGGTGTTGAATGATCACGAGTGATCTGGGAGTTTCACTCCTAGTCTTTAATGTAACAGAACTTAAGTAGTAGTTAGGTTTTTTTCGAGAAGATGAGTAGTCGGAGGGAACCCTAAGAACCCTCTAGGATAAATAGAGGTTTTGTATGCCTGAATGAGGTTGCTGCAAGTTAGTAGGAGATTACTGTGATTTAGTTGTTGTTTTATCATATTTGTAGCCATTTACTTTTGAATGAATATAAAAGAGGAAAATTGATCCAATGCATGGTGTTTCTACTGTTTACAATTCCTTTTTTTTTTTTTTCACGAATGAATGAATTATGTTGTTGAGTATATGAAACTGTGAAGTGTTTGGATAAGTTTCAATTGTTTTCTCTTCGTTGAGATCATGCAAGGTGTGGATACAGTCTACAAGGAATGTGTTGACAGAGTTTGTTTCAACTCAGAAGCTCAGAATAGATAGCATGAAATTTCCCTTTGCAAGGAGTGCAAAGTGACTGCTGCAAGGTATGCACAATTATCTGCAAGAACTTAAGTCTTGTGTAAGAATCTGCTGTGAGGAGTGATCAAGTCTGTTTCGACTCATAAGCTCATAAGAGATAGCGTAAAATTTCCATTTGCAAGGAGTGCAAAGGGACTGTTGCAAGGTGTGCATAGTCACCCGCAAGAAGCTAAATCTTGTGTAAGAATCTGTTGCAAGGAGTGCACAAACCTGAAATTCAACTAAGTGTCGAAGTAACCCTCTAAGGAGTCAAAGGATTCGAAGGAGGAAGCTCAAGAGAGATAGCGAGAAAAATATTCAAGGGAAACAAAGTTCTAAAGGTTTCACGGGCCATCGACTAAGATCCATCCAGGAGGGAGAGGGATCATTCCATACCTTTGGATTTGGGCAAAGCGCACGAGGTTTACGTCTTTGCATGCACATAGGAGTGAGGATTCTCCGATGTCCCAAAGAGACCAGGGACCGTCCATCATCCAGAGGGACAGGTGTCGTAAGACCCATAACTCTAGAGCGAAAGCACTTCGGGATTTTTGTGGACAAAGAGAAAGAGAAACCACCAAAGAGTCGAAGTAGATTCTGATTGTTGGTCGCCAGGAGGTATGCGTTAACAGATTATCATCCTCGGGTGAAAGCACTTTGGGAGGAAGCAACAATTGAGAGCTGAAACGCTCGAAGCCCGAAGAGCAGAAGTGAGCCACAATCGTCGATCTATGAGGGACACATGTTGACAGATCATCGAATTCATGTGGAAGTATTGCGGAGGAGAAAGAGTTATGAGTTGAAACTCCCGAAGCCTGAAGGGCGAAATAGATCGTAGCCGTCGGTTTGGAAGGAGGGCACGCATCGATAGATCATGGAGATATGGGATTGTGTGCGAAAAGGGGAAAGGGGTCTCTGACTGATAGATGACCAAGGTAGAAGATGACAGACCTAGGTCGTTGATGAAGAAACAATTCCCAAGATCCCAAGATTGACAGTCGTGCTTAATTGCGGGGACAAAAAGTGCTCAGGTTTTAAAAATCTTGGAGTAGGATGCAATCGAAACCACAACACTACCAAAAGGACGCTTGACTGCTACTAGTGAATTGCGGGGAGAAAAGTGGTGTGGTCTCAAACCACTCTAGGCCACCTCACAATCGTGTGTTTATGTGAAGACATAGTCGAGGTCACCTAGGGGAAAGGGCTAACGAAAGAGGAGCTAGTGCTTGAACCCTGATAGTTTAGTAGCGTGAAGGTTGAGGTTGTGGGTGTCATAGAACCTGCATCAAAAGACTGAAAAGGGTCTATGTTTAATCACAAGGAAGACCATTAAGTTTTCATGGAGTCGATTTGGCTCTGAGAATCAAAGATCCTTGACCGGGAGGTTGCACATCCTCGAGGGAGTGTAGGGGGGCCTGCATCATTGGGTCACCATTAAATACTAAGATTTTTGTTTGGATAACTATATCCAATAAGTTGTTAACATGGGACAATCTACTTAAAATATCCTCTGAGTGGTAGCGATGGTTCCCTATGTGTAGATGTGCTTCTGAGTCTGTGGCTTGTATGCTTCTTGGTTGTCACTTTTCTATGGAAGTATAAGATGTAGTTATAACTCTCACTGGGGGGTAGGTCATTGGATTGATTTAAATCTAGAGGAAGCACTCAACTCATGGTGGGAGGAAGAATTGTTAGAGAATTTGAAGATATTCCATTAATTGTTTCATAGGCCTTATGGAGATGGAGAAATGAGATGTTTTTTGATGGGGATAATCAATGCTTTACAGATTTTCTACAAGATTCAATACATCTTTGATGGTCTTTACAAAGTGGTAATAGTTAAATCCCTGAGAAATGTTGGTTCTCTATAACTAGAGTCAAAGAGTACTTGTTTTATTTTTATTTTTTATGGAGATTCGGTGGGAAATCCAGGCATAGTGGAAAAAGGGGGCTTTTATATCTTTCTAAACTACATTTTGTTTCTTTTAAATGCAGTTTCTAGGGTATGGCCACAACAATATGACAAAGGTTAAGACCTTATTTATCTTGGTGAGGTTAGAAATGGAGAGGTGCATAATAGATTTATAGATATTTGGGAATTCAAAGTTCGTTGTGGAATGGATTACTAGCCATGGAAGGAATTGTAACTTGGGCTTGGAGCATCTCGTCCAAAAGGTCAAGGAACAACTAGATAGCTTAAATAACTACTCTTGCAAGCATATTTCCATAGAACGTAATAGTATTGTAGATGGATTGTCAAAGTGGGAAATGAATGCTCAAGTAGGTGAGATCACGGAGTTAAAGGATACATAACTAGATATCTTTCCCACTAGACAAATATTTGTTTAAAGGTTGATAGTTGTGTTGTATTGGAAATTTTTATTGTCTGATGTCTTGGATGTTTAATTTCATGGCTAGTCATAGCCTAAGTGCACTTGTTTTGTTTTGTTTTTTGGAACTTATGGAAAAACTTCAATCTCAATACTATAGGATATTAGTTTATTAGTCTATCAAATTTAGAGATATAGGGATATTGGTTCATAGACTTGTTATTCTCAAAATGTTGGTTACAATTCCTTTTTTGGTTATTGTGTCCTCGAGGATGTTTTAAATCTAGTTTCACTATTTCTTCTTGAAACTAATGAATTACGATTTTTTTTCTCGAAAAAATAATATACCATCTATTTGAGGTGTCTCAGATTGGATGGATTGTGTACTAGGATATATGGCAATCAGTGATGTGCCAGTGCAACGCGCTTATTGATTTCCCTTGAAATGAAGGGTAGAAGGACATGTGTGCTTCATGTGATCAATCAGAGAAGATGACACAAGTAGAGAGATAAGAAAAAAACACATCTTCTTCTCATGTTAGTGACCCATGTACATCTATGTAGTAGAAGGCTTTATTTGCATCGTGTTTATTTGGTTATTTTAGGGAATCCTTTGCAATTTCAATGTACACATTTTGTTTTTTGGGTGCTAGTTTTATGTGATGTAAGAGAAATTTTACTATTCATAATTTTTGTTATTTTAAAACTCTAACCACAAAAAAATAGCCTTAAAAATAAAATCTTTGTTAAGAACGTGTTCTTGGCAAGATAACTACATGGACTTAGTGTTGAACATATATCTTATTCAAATTCTAAATTATTATCATATTGGACAAGATGCATATGCATTAATATAAGGGAACAGACATCTTAAATGGTGCATGTCTTTTGATACATAAGAGATTTTAGAACTCTTGCAATTAAATTCAAAAAGGTATGCTTAGGTAGATGGTGAAAAGTCGAAAGTCAAGAGAATGTGAGCCCTCAATTTCCTTTTGGTCCAACGACTATTGAGAAATTGTGATAGAATTACACTCAATCTTACTCAAAACCCTAAGAAAAAATTGCAGCCCTCAATTAGAGATGATAGAATGACGTCAAAGTGTCTTGTGCCTTCAAATTTGAACACCATGACACATCTCTAAAGACATGGACAAATGTTGATCACTAATCAATCTAGGATCCATTAATTGACAATTATTATAACTCATTCATCCAAACTGAATTTGACATGTCTACATATTGCAACACAACCTTACAATATTGATGCAATCTTATTATTAGTCCTTGCCAAAGTCAAGCCATGGACTATAGCATTCGATTCAACATTGAATGTCTATTAGTTCTACCATTGAACTTAAAATTTTCATTAATTTCCAATTTTTCATTTATTTCCAATATCGAACATAGGAAACTTTCAATAATACTTTTATTTTAATTAAAATAAATAAATAATTAAAAATTTATGCTATATCATTGGACTTCAACTTCCACCTCTTATTGTAGAGGTGAGGGAGGAGTGCATTACCACCTTTTCTTTGTCATGCTCAGAAAATAAATAAATATGTCAGAGATAAGCTTCAGACATCTATGTATTCATCGCCTTGGTTGTCAATTCACGATGTATTGACCACCCTGGTCAGTTTCTTTAAGAACATTTCAATATGATCAACACAATGAAATGCATAACTCCACCACCTTGAGGTAAATTCTGACATGCATTGGTAAATTCAATGTGTTAGCATGCATAGCTATAGCTAGTAAAACCAAGAAAACACTACCTTATGCCTCTTAGTTTAGTCCTGCCTTTTTCCTCTTGGTATAGTTATGTACCTGAATATATTGAAACCCAGTGAGTGAAACCAATCAAGTAGCTGACCTTGAACCAATTTCAACCAATTTCCCCAGGACTAGTCTCTCTTCACCTAGTTCCTGAGCCAAGGCTAGTTAAGCCAAAATAATAGGCATTACGAAGGCCAAGGATAAATAATTCATATAGAATTATGCTTTACTGGGTCATCAAGTAAAGGAAGATCAATTGCACCGGACACATCAACACGATTTCATACAACAATAGAGTGCTTGAAGATCACACTGAGCTACCTGCATCTTGTGAAAAAGTGAAGTTTTGCAATGTTTCAAGGTAAGAAAAGTAATATATATTGCATGCATATAGAAATTAATCTACATGACCTGTGCATATAATTCAAGGGTAGGTAATATATACTACATGTATACACAAATTAACCTACACGACCCATGCATATAATTCAAGGGCCGACAATCATTTTACTCCTCCTTGTTATTTGTATATGAATTGTAAATTAGGTCAATAAAGGGCATATTCCATTTGAGATTAGCGTTCCATTATTGGTGTGGGTAGACTGTTAAAATTATATTGTATCTAAGCATATACTCAAAAACTCTTTATTATCTATATTACATATGACAATGGTTGATCCTATTGACCACCTTCATTAGTTATCATGTTTATGTTCTTATATATGTTTCCAATTTCACTGTCTACCTTCAAGGAGGTTTTGGTTGGAGAACACTTACCTATGTTGCAGAACGCATTGTCTACCTTCCTCTAATGGAAAAATGGTCTGTGTTGGAAAATGCTTACCAACTTGTGTGTACCAACTTCCTTAAATCTATGGAGGTAAGTTTTTTTTAAGAATTAGTTGTTTCATATTCAAATTGCTTTTGCAAATTTATTTTTATTTTTATTTTTATCCAAATAGTAAACCTAAGCAATTGTTTTATCATAATACACATACAAAGCATTGTATTACACATACCATACAGATTGTGTCCATTTTATAACTTGTGGTTTTATGCAACTACTTTTATCAAAATCTAAATAATTGCAGTGTTAAAAGCTCTACGACCTAATGTCCAAAGATATGAAAAATGTTTCAGCAAAACAAGACAATATGAAATGGAAGCAAAAGATATTCGAGGGGTACCACACAAAAAATCTGTGCTCTATTTTCTGCCTCTACCCATTGGGTTAGGTGCCCTAGAACCCCTGCATGATGGAGTATGTGGCCCTTAGTTGTGTCCACATCATCATCACATAGAAGGTTTCCTTGCCATACCCAGACTTGGTTCTATGGGTTAAGATTTGGTTGTCGATGCCTAAGCATGATGTGGCGAAGATGGGCAAGGTGAATGAGCTTGACCCTGAAACACACATTTGGGAACAAAAAATTGAATTAATGCAATAGATAATTATATATTTAAGAATAACCTAATTTTTTCTAAGGATAAATGCATGTGATTCGGAAGAGTAGGCAAAGAACATGCCACTAGATTCGAAGACAATAAAGTCTCAACAATAAAATCTTACAAGCTATGACATACTCCTTTTTTTGTGCCCTATGGGCATCTTACTTGTATCTCCGGCAAAATCCCCTGGATTATGTTGCGTTGGTAAATTAATGATTCAACATCACATAAGAAGTATTTCAATGTGTGTTGTTTATACAATGCACATGCTCAAAAGTTTCAAGGCTTATAACTTCCAAATGATGAATAATTTGATGCATACCTTACATATCACAATGACTAGATTCAGATCCCTCACATGGAGGTAAGGGACATAAGAGCATGTTTGTCAGGAATATCGACAATTTGGATGATTTGCATTTTGTTGGGTAGAAGAAACCGATGTAAGAAAGTGAGACCTTAAAAGTGACAGAGAATAGAACCAAATCCAAATTACAACCAATTAGTTAAGCTCCCAAATAACCACTAGTTCCCACTGATAGTGCATGTTCCCATTGATCGTACATGAATAACCTAATTATATAAGTAATAACCTACCCTCATCGAATCCTATTGTCTAGATTTCTCATTCCCCCAACCAATATGTTTCACAGAAGCACTATATTCAACCACAGAGTCCTTGTCACTGTAGTCAAAATGAAAGGTTCATTTGTTGAATAGAATGTCGTTCACTCCCTCTTTTACAGATTGACTAATTTCATATGACTATAGAATACATTGTTTCCTCTCCCTCTGACATTTCTCTCACTTGTCTCTCAATGAGATAAATTAACTTGTCACATCATTTCTCCTCATTATGTGATGTGGCTGCATGATGTTGATATTGGGAAGTGTTATGGATTTTTGCATCTCCCTAGGATATTTGGTTAACACTTGTTAAAATTTATCTGGATGTGATAAATGATATTGGGATATGCTATGCCACACATCAAATCATGATGGTTTTGAGTGAATAACTCCTCATTCCATGATGCAAATTATATTGTAGCGACACTACCTTATTCGACCAAAGAGACAGTCACTCATTAATGCAATAATAGGTTTAGTGTTTTTCTATGTGATGTTTTATTCATTTGCAAATCTAATCACAACTTCCACGAATGGAATCACCCATTTTGTTGTGTTTTTCTTTGTGATGTTTTATTCATTTGTAAATCTAATCATAGTTTCCATGCATTGTTCTTGGATTCCATGTTGTAAAGAGGCCTTCCTCATTCAATTTTGAAGGGGTTTGGTAAGATATTTACATCAATATAATCAATAAGCCAACATTGTATACATATTCCCATCTCTAACCATGCCAATTTACTATGTTGGTGAAGGTTATTCAACTACAGTGTAGGGAAACATCTTGGGCAGTACAAGTCCAAGGATGAACTCCCTAAAAGAGCTGAGAGAAATCCCATAAATAACCATATCTTTTTAAGGTGTACTTTAGGTTTATCATTTCCTTTAATCGTCTACCTAGTTACTACTTGAGGTAATCAATTTTGCTGCAAGATTTGGTCGACGATATTGTTGTGTTTATTATTGTTTTCTTTATATTCTTTCAATGGAAAAGATAGCAAGAAATAGAAATAAAACATAAAAATGTATAGGGGAGGTTGAAGGGGTGTTTGTGGACCGAATTTTCATCCATGCTCTTGACGGTTACATGGTGGAGATCTATGACTGTGCGAATCTTCATGTTATCCATGTGGCTCTCGTGCTATTTTCTGTGAGGTCAAGCTCTTTGTGGTTTGAACAAAAGGGAGAGAACAACTCAAAAATATGTTTAGTTCCAACCATTGTTGCTACAACGCAAAATGAATTTTGTAATAAGAGTTCCATTATCTTCTAATCAGTTTAGATTGTATTTGAACTTCCTCATCTATATATGTGAAGGAAGTATCATATTCCTTTTCCACATATTCTCGCTAGTTATCATTTTTACTAGCTTCTTCACATTCATCCTTCGTCCTTCTTTACAGAAGAAGAGAAAAGTCATCTAGGAATGGAACCTCCCATTATGTTGTGTTTTTCTTAGAGTTGCAAGGTAGGAACAATTTTTATTTTTTTTGTATGTTTTCTATTGGAATTATTATATATGGGTATGGCCTATTCATTTGGTCTAGATTCATGGAATGGTGATATTGTTCTTTAACTAGACTTGCAACTCTATTTTGAAATAAATTCAAAAGGTGTCGAACCTAATACTAAGACTAACGCGATTTCTGCCTAAATGCTTGTTGTGCATTGTGCTATTAACAAGTGTTGCATGGCAGCGTAGTCCCTGCCAGGTTGGAATGGGAATAAATGCGACCGAGTACAAACACGTGGGTAGGAAGTTGAAGTACATGTGGTTTCCATGCAGAATATAGTATTCTCGAATTAGTTTTTTCCTGAAATTTATCAAAAAATATTAACATTTAAAAGGTTCTTGGACACAAAAATTTAGCAATCCCGAAGTAGTTTTCTACATACGTTGGTGGAAAAAAACACCAAAAAATAGTAGTAACGTCTGTTACATAGGTTCGTGGAGAAAAACACACAAGAATTAACATTCCCGAATTAGTTTTCTTTAAAACAAGGGCTCCTGGACACACAAAATTGAAATTTATCAAATTATAGGTTCCTAGACAACATAAATTATACATACCAAATGTGTAATTTGATTAAGTAGATATATAAAGCATGCGGGTTCTCGGGCTGGCATGCTGAAAATTGGGTTTTTGTTGTTCCGTGCCCTGCAAATAGCACCCAGAGTTCCGCGACATAGAAATTGACAATCAGACTTGTGGACTATTTGAAATTTAAGGGCCTACGTATGTTACATAGGTTCGTGGACAAAAGCATAAAAAAACTAGCATTCCCAAATTAGTTTATTTAAAACAAGTGCTCCTGGACACAAGAAATTGATATATATCAAATTATAGGTTCGTGGACAGCATAAATGATACATACCAAATATGTAATTTGATTAAGTAGATATATAGAGCATGGATGCAACCCGCATTCCGGGTTCTCGGGCTGGCGGGATGAAAATTGGGCTTCTATTGTTCCATGCCCTACAAATAGCACCAAGAGTTCCACGATATACAAATTGACAACCGGACTTGGGGATTACTTGAATTTTTGGATCATGGGTTGTTGGGCTGTAAATCGAGCTTCTGTTGTTCTGTGGCCTACAAATAGCACCCAAAGTTCCGCGATATACAAATTGACAATCAGACTATTTGAAATTTAAGGGCCTACATCTGTTACATAGGTTTGTGTACAAAAGCACAAAAAAAACTAGCATTCCCAAATTAGTTCTTTAAAACAAGGGCTCGTGGAGATAAGAAATTGGAATTTATCAAATTATAGGTTCCCGGACAACATAAATTATACATGCCAAATATGTAATTTGATTAAGTAGATATATAGAGCATGCACAGAACCCTCATGCCAGGTTCTTGGGCATTTGAAATTTAAGGGCCTACGTCTGTTACATAGGTTCGTGGACAAAATCATAAAAAACTAGCATTACCGAATTAGTTTTCTTTAAAGCAAGGGCTCCTGGACACAAGAAATTGATATATATAAAATTATAGGTTCATGGACAACATAAATGATACATACCAAATATGTAATTTGATTAAGTAGACATATAGAGCATGGACAAAACCCTCATTCTAGGTTCTTGGGTTGTCGAGCTGGTGGGTTGTAAATCAGGCTTCTTTTGTTCCATGGCGTACAAATAGCACCGAGAGTTCCGCGATATACAAATTGACAATCGGACATGCATACTATTTGAAATTTAAGGGCGTATGTCTGTTATATAGGTTCGTGTACAAAATCACAAAAAAAGCTAGCATTCCCGAATTAGTTTTCTTTAAAACAAGGGCTCCTGGAGACAATAAATTGAAATTTATCAAATTATAGGTTCTTGGACAACATAAATTATACATACCAAATATGTAATTTGATTAAGTAGATATATAGAACATGAACGGAACCCTCATGCCGGGTTCTTGGGCTAGCTGGATGAAAATTGGGCTTATGTTGTTCTGTGCCCTACAAATAGCACCGAGAGTTCTGTGATATACAAATTGACAATCGGACTTGCGAACTATTTGAATTTTAAGGGGTTCGTGTCCAAAATATTTAGCATTCCCGAATTAGTTTTCCTTACGTTTTACATATGGTGGTGGAAAAAATAAAAATAAAAATAGTATTGACGTCTGTTACATAGGCTGGTGGACAAAAGTATGAAAAAAATAACATTCCCGAATTAGTTTTCTTTAAAACAAGGGCTCCTGGACATAAGAAATTGAAATCTATCAAATTATAGGTTCCTGGATAGCATATATTATACATACCAAGTATGTAATTTTATAAAGTAGATATTTACTTTTATACATACGAAATATGTACCTTTATAAAGTATGGGGATGAGATTTTCTAGAGCATGGACGGAGCCCCATACTTAGCTAGTTTTTGGATCGCAGGTTCTCGCCCTGGCGTGTTGAAAATTGGGCTTCTATTGTTTCGTACGCTACAAATAGTACCCAGAGTTCCGCGATATACAAATTGACAATCAGACTTGCAGAATATTTGAATTTTAAGGACCTACGTCTGTTACATAGGTCCATGGACAAAAGCACAAAAAAACTAGCATTCCCGAATTAGTTTCCTTTAAAACAAGGGCTCCTAGACACAAGATATTGAAATTTATGAAATTATAGGTTCCTGGACAACATAAATTATACATACCAAATATGTAATTTGATTAACTAGATATATAGAGTATGCACGAAACCCTCATTCCATACTTAGCCAGTTTTTGGATCATGGGTTCTTGGGTTGTGAACCTGAAAACTGTGCTTCTGTTATTCCATGTCCTGAAAATGGCAGCAACAGTTCCGCGACATACAAATTGACAATCAGACTTGCAGACTATTTGAATTTTAAGGGGCTCGTTTCCAAAAAATTTAGCATTCGTGAATTAGTTTTCTTTACATACGTTTTACATACACTAGTGGACAGAAGCACAAACAAATAGTACTAATGTATGTTACATAGGGTGGTGGACAAAAGGACAAAAAAATAGCATTCCCGAATTAGTTTTCTTTAAAAGAGGGGCTCCTGGACAACATAAATTATACATACGAAATACGTAATTTTATAAAGTAGATATTTACTTTTATACATACGAAATATGTACTTTTATAAAGTATGGGGATGAGATTTTATAGAGCATGCACAGAGCCCTTGCTCCATACTTGCATGGAGCCCTCATTCCATACTTTGGCAGTTTTTGGATGGCAGGTTTTTGGGCTGAAAATTCGGCCTCTATTGTTCCATGGCTTACAAAGAGCACCCAGAGTTTCGTGATATACAAATTGACAAGAAGACTATTTTAATTTTAAGGGTCTTTGTGGCAACCAATATGAAGGACATGTGGTAAAGATGCAAGAAATGACATGCTCTCTATACGTGTGAGTAGAAAAAAAGTAGTGAACACAATTTTATGACATTTATATAAAAAAATAATAAAATGTGTTACATATTCCTGGAAATTTAAAGAAACACACACACACACACACACACACACACACATGTGAAATATGATATCTCAAATTTGAGTGAATGATTTGTCTCATACTTAATTTTGAAAATGACCAGGCAGGAGAAAATATGCATCAGAAAAAAAAAGAGAATTGAAATAAAATAAACATAATGTCTTCACATTCAACACAACTGAAGATAAAAATCTAGGAACACATAAATATATAAGGAAACAAAAGAGCAGTTTTATTTGGAATATATGAAAAAAAAGAATAGTTTGTTACGTGTCCCTGGAAATGTAAATGCGTTTGTCATATAGACTGGGATTGGGGCTCTTGCGAACCATAAGAGAAATATGTATAAGAAATAGACTGTGGAAAGAAGAAGTTGGACACGGTAGAGTGTAATACCTGAAAGGTAGAAATGGGAAGATATCAATTTTTGGCTATAGATATCTACTCAGAAAAGGTGGAATAACTGGATTGATGAATAAATGATTATCAGTATACACTTACATGCATGGTACATATAAGTAATTTTGGTAATTTTTTGCTGATGCATTTTCCTGTTTGTTTTTGTTGCCGACCCGCTTGAATAAGTGGATTGATAAACAAAGGATTTATGCATTTTCCTGTTGGATTTCGTCGGCGACCCACTTCAATTTCTCTTCAATATAGTTTCTCAAGGGGGCAACATTGATGTCATTATGGATTTTAATGATGAAAAGTTCATTTTCTAATTTTCTTAGATCAATAGAAAGATTACACAGAGCCTGATGAATGTCTCCATTATGTACCAAATACCGGACTAGCCAGTTGGCCACCTCTTCTTCATGATATTCAAGAATCCTGTAATTTTTTCTAATGACAAGGCCTTAAAATTATCAACTTGTTTATCGAAAGCTTGCTTGGTTAACGCCATCGAGTTGACGATTAAGCTCGGGTCTTGGAAGTCATTTGTCCTTCCTGCTAACTCTATTTTGGTGAGCTTTGTGAATATTCTTTCTCTCTTTGATATTTCTTGCTCACATGATTGGACGATGAGATACAGGTTCTTCACCTTCTCTTTCTAGCATGCTTCTAATCGAGTGAGACATTTTTTGGATGGGAGATCATGTTGTCTTCTTGCCGTGTCTGGCATGTTGTTGACATGAAAGGAAAAAGGGATGACCGTGTGAAAATATAAACTTTCTTCATTTTTTAAATCCATCTGCAGAAGTTGGAGCAAGTTATGTGCCCTGCTCCCCAGGGAATCCATATTCTGTGATGTTTCCCTGGCCTTAGTAATCATCTCCATTCTTTTATTGATATTTTTCTCCACATATCCTCTACAGGATGCGAGGAAGATGGAGGAGAATTTTAGATTTTCTGCAGGGGTGCAGGTAGTCCCAGGCATGGCTATTTCCAAAGGACTGGCAAGCAATGGCATAGGAAACAAAGCTTCCTCTAATTCCTTAATCTGGTTCTTTGGTCTGGCATTCTCGGCCTCAATTACTCCAACAGAATCATGAAGAGCATCTCCGGTTTCCATGTAAAGTTGAGATATTTTGGATGCCTGCATATTGACAAGGTCAAGTTCTGAACGATGTTTTGTTTTCTTATTTTTTAAATCTCTTTTTTCAATGATTAATTTTTTTGATTCGCTTTCAAAAACAAAACTCTGGAATACGAAGGATTCATCTTCGTAAAAAAATTTGGTATAAACCATGTCCATTGAGTAGGCATGGTGAATTGTGTCTCCGAGCTGATAAAGGTTGCAGAATATGCTATCTAGATCAGCGTCAAGATCCATGTTTTCACTGTAAATTTGGGGTTGCTCCGCCTCCCCTATGTGAAGCTCGTGAGGAAGATGTTCACTGTATCTCTACAAAACTATTGTGGAGTTGCTGCCAGTAGTTTATGAAAACGTTGGTTTTCTCCAAACGTTGTTTGAAATGAAGAAATGGAGGGGATAATATACCCCCCCCCAAAACATTGGTTCAATGCGTGCGAATGGAAAATATCCTCATTAATGACAATATCTATGCGTGCTATATGGTGACCTGTTAGAAGTAAAGCTTAATTATTGCATAGTTAGAAGTGCGAAGGTGGCAGTTACGGAAAAGAACATTTAAGGATTGGAGGTTTTGTGAAGGAACCAAGCTGGCGGCGTGTGAATGACATTCCATGGTATTTGAAATAAAGACTGGGGGGGATAAGAAAATCCTTCGCAAATATTGCATTAATGGAAAAACTTCTCAAGCCTTGCACCCATCAATGATAGCTTAGACAATGCTTGTACGATGACCTGTTAGAATTAAAGATTTAGAAA
>JZKD02S1741031.1:599541-610112 GCA_000966675.3 Picea glauca | reverse complement strand
CATTTTACCATCAACCAACGTGTCTTTCCCAAACTAAACTATGTTGCATTTGATTCTAAAAGCATTGATATATATTGGCATGATTCAAATATGAAGAAAAAGAAGGCTTTCTAAACACATTGATGACTTATCATTTCCAGTACATGCATGTTTTCAAATATTATGAATTGCAGCAAGAAAATAAGTAAAAATGAATAAATGTTGTTATCACAAGAACCAACATTTTTCATATTGATGGTTGTCACACAAGAACCAACCATAAGAAAATTAGCTGCCACTCATGTATCATTCAACATGAAATGATTCAGGCACAGTTGCATAGGGACATGCAACAAGTTCAGTTGGGGGGAATGTTGGACCACATAAATACACCTTTTATTCCTTGATCATACACCATTTATCACCTCATTCTGATCTTATCTTTCCATAAAACCATTAATCTCCACCACTTTCATAATACATATGGGTTTATATTTCCATTTTCCAATTTATTTATTTTCAAGTATTTTTAAGAGAATTTGTGATTAAATACTAGAAAAATAACATATTTTCATTATATCTCAAAGTTGGATGAGTTTTGTGATGACTACAGGCATATTTGAAGATTTTCACAAAGTCAAAAATCACCACCTAGCTTCAAATTCGAATTTTATCTTCTTTGAAGATGTGGAGATAATCATTCAAGCTCACTTCAAGGAGAAGATCATGGAGAGAGAATATCTTATCCAAGATATTTGAGGAGGTTTTGAAGGGATAGGTTGAGAGAAAAGTGGATCTGTAATTATGAGTTTGTTATCTTTATTCATATATAAATAAGCAGGTTCTCTCCTCATTTGGGAAGGAGGCCTCTCTCTAGAATAAAGAATAGAAGAATAGAGTGATTGAGCTTTGATTCATAGTCTTGTAGTTTTGAGATAGTGTTTTTCATTATTTGTCATGTGTTGGATTGTTTTAATGCAAGATTTTACTTTCTCATAGTGGTTTGTTGTTTACCTTTTTGTCGTGTGTTGTTGTAGATGTTTTTAAAATGCTTTCATTAGATTTAATTTACACACTTTCATGTTTTCATAGATTAATTCTAGATTTCGTGCTTTCGTAGTTAGATTAAGTTTTTTATTTCATAATTAGATTATGTCTCATTTGATTTCGTAGATTCAGTTTTAGTCTCAAGATTATGAAGCATTCAGATAGTTTCCTTTCATAGATTAGTTGCATATTTTGTGCTTTCTTAGATTTAGATTCAACGACAATAGTTTAACATGTTTCTTTTCAATCATTAGCATAGATTAGAAATCCTCTTACCCTGCATATACTTTGCGTACATCTCATAATATTACGACTCCAGATTGATAATTTATGTCGCAATTACTATCATATAATTTGCTCGACAAAGGCATCAAAGCTCATCAACTCGTCAAATTCTCCTTGTTCTAGAAATGAAAACAATAATTTATATTTCTCAACAAAAACATTGTCCTCTAAACTAAGTGGCTCTATGATTCTTGTAGCTCTCATTAGCAGCACGAGAAAGTTGTATGTACAATGTGAGTTTTTGCGTTTTCTACAACTTCTTGTATGGTAATGTCTATGGAATTTGGCAAGTTCTGGATCCAAATGATCTCTATTGCATGTTATGTATTTATCCAAAAATTGTTCAATCTATGAATTGTTATCATCTCCATAAACTGGTGCACCCTCTATCCACAACAGTGCGTGGTCATGTTCATTTCCCCTATTTTGGAATCCAGTCACAAAAAAGTAGTCCTATATTTTTCCGAAAAACGTTTCATCATGGCATATCAATTGTCTCAAAGCATTTATTCTATGTCTATAGTAGCGAGTACATGTCACTAGGTCTTTTCTTATGAGGTAGTCAATGTCATTATTTTCCAGTGTATCAGTTTCTTTTTTACATTTCCTATTCCTATGCAGGTCAGATATGACAACCACCAATGGATCCCAGCAATGCTCTGCACTTGTAAATGTGATGAAAAATGTTGGCGGGCCCAATTGCCGGATCATTGCAAAAATATTTTTTTTGTTTTGCTGCAAATAGTCAGGATAGGTGCAAATGTTTTTGAAATCTATGTATCCAATATCAGATTTCAGAATTTTTTCTAGGTTTACTTTGTGCTTCACATCCTTCGCCAACAAATTTATTCCTTGTAACTGGCCTTTTCTTATTCGGACGCACATGCAGGACATAACTTTCTCTATTATTATGCGCATTTGTTTGAAAAACAAATTTGTTATATGACAGGAGAAGTAACCATTGAATGTAGCAGCTCCCATTGGACTATTTTATGATAATTGAATCGTTCTGTAATATCAGTGGCACATGGATCTCCATAGAAGAGTGTTGGAAAGTTCATTTCCTCAACGAATTTTTCCTTGAATATTCCAAGTGGACGCTGCCCCTCGGCAGGTGCAATTTTGACAATTTTGTCTTGCAAGTCACGAATGCACTGTGAATCAGTGAATCCGTGCACCAATGTTTCAGCAGGTGTTTCATTCTATGATTCATCACTTGTATCAAATTCACTAGGATTTTCGAGAGTGTCTGCAGAGTTTCCATCCTCTTCTGCAAGAACACTTTCCCAATTTCCATTTATACAAATGTTCTATGCTTTGTACAGAGCCTTGGAACATAATTCCTTTAATGCTTTCATAAGAACATGCGCACGCACTTTGCCTATTTGATAGGCATTTTTGTATCTCAAATGTCTTTTCAAAGCCACAACAATTGTCATTGTATTGTTAATGAATTGTGGCAATGCTTTTGGCACAACATCTAGCTGAACATGCACATTAATAATTGATCATGTTAAGCCCATATGGGGTCGTTTATAGCCCCAAGTTTTGATTTGAGCAAATGCAATTCACAGAGACACAAGTCTCTCCTCAATTTTCGTAAGTGCACTTACATCTGGTAGTGGCGTATTACATCTTATTTGGTCAGGGGTTGCAAATTGTGGCAGTTTTCCATTTTCAAGCGACTGTTTGCATGGAAGACAAAATTTGCCACTAGAAAATGGTTTCTCGTGCACTGTCAAGCAGAGGTATTCTTCTTGCAAATTAGGCGTGAAAGACTTAGTGTTCTCTGAAAAATTCAATTGTTCACAAATTGCACATGCAATGGAAGGAGTGTCTTTAATTTGTTTCATGTAGGTCTATCTTGCATTTTTCTTTCGTAGGGAAGTATGTGTAGAAATTGTTTCCTGGTTTTCATTGGCATCACTGCATGGTGTTGCTTCTAGACCAAGAAATGTCACAGTTGCATGACCATTCTTGGATATGCGACCATACCTGTTTCTACTATGTTCTGCCCGAACAAATTTCATTAGATTGTGATATGTGAGTTTCTCTCTAAAAGGAAGCATATCAATGTATTTTTTTTCTCTCGCGCATGACCTTTTTCAAGTTGTGGTAACTTACTCTACATTTCTTGCCCAAGGGCACGATGATCTCATGGAAAATGGGATGAATTTCACTCTGACTCGGGTTCTCATAAACTAGTCGATGTTTTCTGTTTAAGGCCTCTATGGCCTTATCACAACTGGGACGAATTTGACACATAAATTTTTTCAAGTTGTGATAACTTACTCTACGTTTTTTGTTTAAGCACTGTATGGCCTCATCACAACTATGATGAATTTAACGCATGGTTTTTTTGTTCAATCCCTGTATGGCCATATTGCAGCCGGGAGGAGTCTCATTCTCACTAAAAATCATTCGACGCGTATGCAGATTCGATGTCGTTTGGGTGGCATGGACATTCAACCCTGAACCACCGATATGTCCAAGAAAAGGTTCATAATGGATATGTGTTGTATTTGTTTTCAACGAGAGGATGTCAATTGTTCGATCATAATTTGAATTAGTAAACCAGGAATGGAAAGTGCCATTTGGAAAGGCCGACCAGACCTAGATATTTACTCTGAATATCATAGACAACCATTGCAAACAGAATTTGCAACCCTTCACATTCCCTTTTTCATATGGAAGTGCCATGTTCACAAGGTATTCCTGCCAACTTCCAACTGTCGACATATTTTCTAGGAGATATGGGTAAATGTGTTGATGCAAACACCTAAAAGCCTGTTGGCTGCCACCTATAATTGAATTGAAAAAGGACTGTACAGTGTAAATCCGCAACGACTGCACATCGAAATCCACTGCCACTAAACAAAAAATTACATTGAACAAACTATCTCCACAGCTAGACACAACATTTGTTGCCAGCTGTAAACCATGGCAATCTATGCGATGCAAAATCCGTTTCCATTGCGATTCAAGGTCTTTGAAAATGAAGAACAAGTAAACATGAGGCCCTTCAACATTGGATATGGACATTTTTCTGTATAGTAGTGGTTCATAATGACCACTGACGGCATTGGCATCATGGAACAAGATGAAATATGGATTGTCAGATGCAGTTTTGTTGAATAGTAGATATCTTGTTTTTATTGTCAGTGACCATATTCCAACTGATATATTGAGCCACTTAGACAACCACTGTATACAAAATGTATCTCCCCACAGTCCCCTCTCATGTGCAGGTAGAACTAGAGATGCAGACAACCGCATCTTTGAAAAATATGTAGCGACATCATGTATTCCATGCAACTGCTAGAGAAAATCAGATTCCATATTGTATTCATAGGACTCCAAAGCCTCAACATCGCCATTATTGAAACAACTCAAGAAATAATCTATCAATCCATTGCGCAACTCGCTCAACAAATACCGGAAATGCAGTAGAACCTGGAATTTATCGAAAAGGCAATCCCCAACAGTATAAGAGAATGCATCGAATCTAAAAAGGCCATTGCTATGAAAAACCACGTCAATGTTGTCATGTATAATGGTCTATTTATCTATTTCATATGACTCAACATCAATTACTTATTTCATCTCTTGAACTGTGATTTTGAAGCTGTTTGGTAGATACTTTCAGTTTGTATGAAAACAAAGAAAAGGAGGGGAAACAAATAAAAGGTAGCAAAAAAAAGAGGAAAGCAAAATAGGAAAACCACAAGCGCGGAACTGGGTACCAATCGTCGTATGTATATTTCAACCTTCTTCTTCTCAACTTCAATCCACCCTAGTCCCCATAGCAGATGAGAAGAAAACAAACCCACACTGGAAACTGAACTAAACAGAAGAAACAACGCAAATAAATAACACCATAACTTTACTTAGCAGAAAGAGAACAGGTTGACGTAGTTTTATGAACCACAGTATAAAATCATTCCCTGTGTCTACACCCTGTCGGATGGTTCCCTCTTTTGATAGATCTGAACTACTTTTCGTAAACCCCTCTGCATTTCAATTTTCAGAAAATCCATGGACTTAGCAGCCGACATATGAAGACGCACAGTTTCTAGGAACATAAATTAAGAACACAGACAAAGATGGTCTGCAATAGAATTTGGAGGCAGGGACTCCCACCATTGAAAAATAGCAACAACAAGGAAGCTTACTCGTCAACGAGGGATGAGAAGAGCTCAGCCCCAAAAAATGGAAACTGCAACAACAGGTCCAACAACTTGCAAAGTTGAAGAACAACAAACCAGTGAACAACCATGAAGAGGTCGAACTACAATTGCAAGACCTCAACTTTGAAAAGTTGAATCAAACAAGAACAAGAATCGTAGAACGAAGCCGCGAACAAGCATCAACCACTGAAGCAATGATGCCAACCATGAACAAAACTGTATTGCAACGCATTTGTACAATAAACATTTAAGACTGCCAGAGCTGTTAGGTAAACTCTTAAGACTGTTAGGACCCTCGAGTGCAAGCATTTAATAAAAAATGCATTGTGGCAGGCTTGTTCTCTCCAACCACACAAGAATAAAGAAAAAATCACACATAGTAATATGGTAGAGAATGTATTCTACCTAGCAGAAAATGCTAATGGAAACATTCGAACTAATGATAGCATTAATCCACCTTCGACCAATGCAGAATAAAATATATGATTCAAAAAATACCATATACAATCAAATACTTTGGATATGCCAAGATATATAACATTGGGAATAGTGAAGCTGACAATAAGACCTCCAATCCGTTGTCCAATCAGATCTTCACAAACATGGTACTTTCTATTATATAAAAATCGATGTTTTCACTTCCCTTGTTCCAACAATAGATAATATGGAAATATTTCTGGTCAATGCACAATCTAATACGAGGTCAACGATTTATCAGTCGCTATAGTCCCTCTGTGCCTACAACAGGGACTAATAAGAACTTGCAAACAAACAACACTAGAGATGACAAAGAGGAAAAATAATAAAGACACCATTACCCTTTTGTCCAGTGAACGAATGAATTAAGGCATGTGCCATCTGCCAAGCGGGGCTGAGAAACCCGAATTGATAGCATTTTATATCACCTTTTTAAAATTTTAAAGAGGAACATGTCAACTAGTAAAGTTTTTGAAGCTTTGTTTCATTTGCGTGGTCAAAATTCCAATTTGACTTCAAATAAATAAAATATAAAGACCACCCACATGATTTTTATTTTTGCCTCACCTTTAACAAAACTTTTATGTTTATATGTTCTTAATTATGTGAAACCCATGCATTCATTACATGGGATCTCACTCATTTGTGAAATTAAGGCCATGGAAAGTTAATTAATTTTTAAGGGGCTTCTTTCATTCATAAAGTTTTGAAGAGCTGGAAATCATTAGAACTAACAGTTTGATATAAAGTGTTAAGGAGAAATGGTGAAAATATACTTTGGAAATTCATGTCAATGACGTAGTTTGGAAGAGTGTGTATTTTCATGACATTCGTCACCCATGAGCTTCATTTACCTTCATCCAAGCTCTATTTGAACCCATTTCCACAAAGATCCTTTGGTAAGATAACATCTAATTACAAATCAGATTTCAGAATAACTTATTTATATATTTTTAAATTTGTTCGGCAAGGACTAGATTGTCATGCAACACTTGTTATAACTTGAACTTCCCCATATGCAACCTTGCTCACTTAAAATCAATATTGACATAAAAAACTAAAAGTTTGCTTGCAAGTGAAATGGAAATGAAAACTTTTTTTTTGGTTGTGTGTGGGATTATTAGTACACTAAGGGAGCTCTTGCATTATGCCCATTGGTAACTAAAAATTCAGCATCACACTTACAATCCAATTGATGGCCATATAAATCAACTAAGATCTTCTTTCAATATCCAAGTTGTGTATTTAGAATTTTGAGTTTTTTCCAATGAAGTAAGTACTTTTATACTAGTTCCTCTTTGTTCTTCCCTTAATGTGCTCTTTTAAAATATTTATCACTTCATCTCTTTCTTCTTTTTGGAATTTTATTTTTCTAGTTTGAAGTTTGTACAATTTTCTCTCCAACTCTGATATCCCCATGGTACTCATACAAATGTCATGCCATATTTAGAATTGACAAGATATCCAATCCTTTAGAAGACTCCAACTTATAAGCCTCATCCAAAAACTTCTCTAAGACTTTGCATGGTCCTATCTTCTTAAGATTTAATTTATTATATGCTCCACTTCATAATATCTCATTCCTCAAATGTAATAGTGCTAAATCTTTTTCAACAAACTTATTCTCTCTTTTCTTCTCATTAGCATTCAACTTATACTTCAAGATACTCTTCTACAACTACTCTCTAATCTTCTCATGCACTTCTTTCAAAAATCTTGTAAATGAATCTACGATTGAGATTCTCAAGCTTGTGTTAGGAAAACATACCAAATATGTCACCCCTTTAGATGATCTCTAATACATTATATGGATTGGCGTCCTTCATGTCGACGTGTTTAATCAATTATTATATGCAAATTCAACATGTGCCAAGACCACATCCCACTATATAGGATTCTCACCAATTAAAAATCTTAGCAATTACCCAAATCCATGTTCACAACATCAGTCTCTCCATCTTTTTAACTGTGGTATGATGAAATAAACTACAATATGGTACCCAACTTCTAACATGGTCCTCCAAAAGTAACCAAGAAACTATCTTTATATGAAGTAACACTCTTTCAATCCATGCAAGCAAAGTACTTCCTTGAAAAATAGCATGGTTACATCTATTGCATCACAAGTCTTCATACAAGGAATAGATTCTGCCATTTTAGAAAATCTATCTACTACAACAAATATGGAATCATTACCTCATTACTTTATTGGCAATCCAAAATACATGTTCAAATCCTCCCATGGTCTCAAGTATTGACAATGGCTTTTACAATCCTATACTATGGCTTCTTCCTTTTGCATGTTGATAAATCCTACAAGACTCAACCCATTTCTTACATATTTGGAAACTCTTGGCCCATAGTATCTCTTCCCTACAAATGCTCTAATTTTATCCACCCAAAAGTGACCTCATAATTTTCCACTATGCAAGTTTAGTATGAGATTCTCCCACATGGATCCTTTTGAGATACACAACCATTTATTCCTAAACATAAATCCTTCTTAGATAAAATAACCCAAATATGGTGTCTTCTCTCCACACTAAGGATCCTTATAATATTTCCAAGATGCTAAAAAATATACATCCTTCCCATACAGTTCTTTTATATTCACAACTCCTACCACTTCCACTAACATGGTAGTCAACAAATTAGTCCTTTTGCTGAACACATCTACAATTCTATTTCACTTTCTTGCCCCATGCTTAACAAAAAAAAAAACTCTATAGAAACTCTACCCACTTCATGTGTCTCTCACTCAATTAGACTTGATAGTTTATATATTGTATTTTTTTATGATCATCATGTAAAATATACCACTTAGGTAACAAACAATGCATTCATTTTATCATTGCTTGCACAATAGAATACAACTCTTGGTCATAGGCACCATACAACATCCTCTTGGAATCATTCAACTTCTCAATTTAGTTCAATTTGTGTGGAGAAATTGGATCATCATCCAAATAAGTTCACATAGTGGAGGTATGACATGGAACCACATGGAACCACATGGCATCTCATAATCAGAGCTATCATTCATCCACTGACAATTCATTGATGTGGTCAAAGGCCAAATATCTTTTTGTGCTCTCAAAATTATTATAAAGTCAACATGTATCAAGGTCGCCAATCCTATTTAATCAAACTATAGTTTGGATTTATGAGAAGAATCTTGTGAGGGATACCAAGAATCCCAATATAGAAGATAAACCCTTTATCTCCTTTTGATATGAGAGCCAGCATGAAGGTACTACTCAATGTGGGTTTTCTTACTATATACTTGATGGCCCAAAAAACCATATACTTTCCTAGACGTAAGAATAAGAACATTTGAGAAAAGAATGGAGTTATTATCTTCTAACTTCATTGTAAATCGAATATGGTTAGGTTGACCATTTGGATGCTCCACAAAGTTGTTAAGGATTTCTTTACCATGAGGCCATTTTACATTTATGTTGTCCACATATATAACCCAAAATTTAGGTTTTAAAAGAGAAGAATCGAGTGCTTTACCTTCAATTTTTTCATATAAATATTTGCTATTATAGGGGAAAGCATGGACCCCGTGGCAAGTCCACACATCTATTCATACAAACACAACTTTTACAAGTTGTATGCTACCTTGTTGTAGCTTGAACTTCACTATAAGCAACCTCATCAACTTATCATGTGCACATACAATCATTCCTATCATCAAACAACTAAAAATTTAATTAGGGAAAGGCTAGACATAAATGAACACTTATTTTCTTGGTTGTGCGGGATTGATGCCACACTAGGGATGCTCTTGTATCAATATGTTTAAAAGTTGAAAAAAAACTTATATATAGAATATGTTAAACCAAAAATGCAAATAAACGCACAAGAAGGACGAAATAATTTTATCCGTGCTAACTCTAGATCTATCAAGCACCGAGAAAGACAAAAAAGTAAGTGAGACACAAACCTCTTGGTGTTTAAAAGATCTCGAGTTAGGATGGTTCTATACCAATGTGTGTATGTGTATTAATGCTTGACACTCTTTTCTTAATTTCTTTTTACACTACATGTTTTTATTTTATTTTCCATTTTGATTTATATGCATTGATGTTACACATTTCATCCATATTGGACTATTATTATTCTTTTTTTTTCAAAAAATATTATATTGGATCAACTTATTGCATGTGTCATTTTGGCATTCAACACAAACATTACACATCTCCTTCATACTTTGCAATTGAATACACATGGATTCTCTAAATGTAATAAAACCCTACACCAACTCTATTGAACCCTCACAATGGAGATGGATGTGTTAAATATCATGTGAAGGTCACATGTGGGAAATTAAATACAATGAAAAGCATGCTAGGGGTTAGCGCGATGCATGTTTCTAACGTTTTAGTGCATCTTAAACCATAAAGTGAGTGTAGTCAATGGTTAAATTTGACGATTATTTACATGTTTTTCTCTTATTTAACCATCAAACATTAGAAATTTTAAAATATGCATGTCAACATGGACATCCACTTAATTTCTAAAACCATCAAATTGATGGGCAGTTTGAAAATTTACTCGTACCCATGTGTGTGTGTGTGTGTGTGTGTGTGT